>JBBPUO010000228.1:4495-25501 GCA_038094755.1 Caloboletus firmus | reverse complement strand
CCAGAGGTATTCGTTGTTGGATTCCATGACGTCGGGTAGGTTGTTGTCCTCGTATGAGGAGCAGACACTGAGAACGCTATCCAAGGCGTGTCCACCTGTTCTCCTCAGTCACCTTCACGCCCCTCCAACAGCTGGCTGGTCACCTGAATGGAATCCGCGCTGTTGCTCTCTCTTCGCGTAACCTCGTCAGCGCTGGAGCGGATAAGGCCCTGGTTTGCTGGGATTGGCGGGCAGGAACAAAAATCGTGCGGTTTGGACAACAAACAACCGTCAATATCGGTGTACAGATTGTTGGATCTTCCGGTGCCACGGATGAAGGCGAGAGAGTAGTCAGCGTGACCATCGATGGTATTGTTAGGGTGTTCTCGATCAGTTGAGCTTTTATTTTGGCGCCTCTCAATGAAGATGGCTGATCTATATGCCATAGAACGAAGAGAGATGATCTCTCAGTTCAAACTCTCTGAGTTGGGAGGGGGCGATCCTGTTCTGAATGCTAGGCTGCAAAACGTTGGTGCGGCGCCGAACAATATGCTTCAATGGTTCGCAGCCAAAGGTACCCAAATGACGGTGGGTATTTGTCTGGTTTTGCACCTTTTCCCTCTTGAACGATTTGCCCAGTGCGCCACGAAATCGGTTATTCTCCATTTGCAATGGAATGAAGACGAGGACAGACCTTCGATGAGCGAAGGTACCGTGACGTCCCCTGTCAGCAGTAGTGCACGGTTGTCTTCCCCAACACCGCCATCCAATTTCGTACGTAGCACAACTGACCCGCGCTCTCGTGCACTTCCATCGCTCTCGAGGTCGACGTCGTCACTTGCTACTCCTCAGCGCCGACAGTCGAGTATTGGTATTTCTGTCAATTCTACGAGTGCTCCGAGGGGTCGTCTTTCTCTAGCCACCGTGGGCACCCCTCTTTCCTCGTTACTCTCCCCCTTGCCACGCTCAGGGACTCCGTTATCCCCATTGAGTGGTGGAGCTATCGGTGCCGAGGGATTTGCTATCAGGTTTGGACGTGCTGCCATCTTGACAGCTCCACCGAAACTTGTTGCGGTGGTAGAAACACCAGACGTTGCTGTCGGCGCGGTTGACCCAAGAAAGAGGAGGGTAGTCACTGCAACCAGATTCAGTTCTAGAGCGGGAGCTGATCGAAGGGTGAGCAGGGTAGACATATTTGGATTAATCCATTTTCTAAATTTCGGATAGGTTTTGATGTCAACCCATGAAAAGAAGGAAAGTGACATCCCCGAGTTTGAGCCTCCCGAAAGAGACAACGGGGAGAGGGCGGCGAGTAACGATGGCAAATTTACATTGGACCACCTTAATCGTTCGCTTCCAAGCCCTGAGCCAGGCGTGGATGTTGATACGAATATTATATCCCTTTCCGGGGCATGGGCGGCACTTGCTCACGTCGGTGGAGGTTCTGTGAACACGGCCTCAATAAAGGGACTATTGGGTACTTTGCCCAGCAAGTTCACAGGTCTCGCGACTCCTGAGAAGAATCCAATGTCGATGCAATTGAGCCACGAAGAAGTTGTCGTGGGCTGTGCGGACGGCACTATCTAGTAAGTGCTCTATGGCGGCATGAGATAAGATATTGATTCACCATGGCACTGTAGCATCATGAATTTCGTTGGCCATGAATATCAGAAGGAGAGGTCCACTCGAACGGACGACGCTCAAGAGGACGAGGAGACGGTTGACTCTACGGATGATCTTGGCGCATAAGCTGAGGTTTTCGTGAGCATGTTACCCTCGCCTGACATCGGAGAAACTAGAGGTTTGGGAATCCAACCCAAGATCCATGCATTCGCAGAGACAGTGTAATCTGAAAACCAGCACAAGGACTGTTGCATCCATTTCGCCCTGCCATTAGAGTACACATAATATCGAACTCACACTCATTTATTACCCTACGTTCGTTCAGATTCCTAGTCGAGCATCGTGATGTTACTACACCTACAGTATACTTAGCTCAATTGCACAGGATTTCGTGGTTTACTGGTGTTTTATGTAAGCAAACACGGTTTACCAGTGACCATCCCTGACCTGGACAGGCAGTACAGTTTAGTTGGGACTCGACCAACCTTGCTATTGTCCACAATCTTGCCTAAATACTTTTGGGCGACGACGTTCCCCCAGAAGTATGTCCTCTGACGACGAACTCGGTGCCAACAATATCGTGTTGGAACGTGAAACTCAATTTATTCCCCGGTCGGACGATGATGAAGTACTTTGGGATGTCCAGGAGATCACTGCAGAGCGTGGCAAGAAATACAAGGTTAGATGGGTTGGGACCGACCCAGCCACTGGGAAGCCGTGGGCACAGTCTTGGGTCGCGAAACATGACTGCACTGATAAACTGGTGGCCGAATGGAAGGCGAAGAAGAAAAGAATCGCGGCGGGAAAGAGACGCGGTGAGTGGTTGCCTTTTTATTTTTCTTGACATTTGGGTTGTTTGGCACGGTTCGCCATTCTGATTGAGCATGGGATGTAGGTCGTCAGAGTACGACGTCGCGAGCATCCGGTTCGTCTAAACGTGCAGGTTCTTCTATGTTGGGGAAGAAGACGCGTCCTTCGACATCCGAACCAACGTCTTCGCGTTTGGACTCGGTCGAACAACTCCTCTCCCCACCACCGAAGAAGTTGACTACCAAACGCAAACAACAGCCTGAGACCCCTGCGACGACGTCCACTGATTCAGTGCAGGTCGAGGAACAAAGCGAGTTCTCCAGGCCACGCAAGAAGCAGAAAGTGACACTGGAGATACTTTTCCCGCCCATTTCGTCTGACGAAGACGGGGACGCTCTGGTTGGACCTAAAACCTACGCAAAAGTCACTCAGCGGAACAAAAATAAAGTGCCTCTGAAAAACTATGCCACTTCGTTGGATGGCTCCGACGAAGACGACAGCTTACCACCCAAAGCCAAGCGCAGGTCCGTCCGTCGCTCGGATGCGCGTTCGGCAGGTACTGTTGTCAGCTCAGGAGCGTCTGACTTGCGAGAGGAGTCAACATTGCCTCCCTCCAAGACGAAGACGAAGACGGCTCCTCGACGTAGGGCGCGTGTCGTCGACACTGACGCTCTTTCGGCTGCATCTCAGGATGAGGAACCTCGACCATCTAAATTCAACACAAAGTCGACGTCGAAGCGCAGATCATCCTCAGAACAAAACGATGATCTATCCGAGAAAGAGGTGGAAGCAGTAGTTCCCCCTATTAAAGTCGGACCTCCTCGGAATGCAAAGCGCCGCGACATGTTGAGAGAGTCCGGCTCATCCAGCAAGCCTGTACCTTCGCATATCAAACCCCGGGAGGACGATTTTGATGAAGAACGCGTTACCGGAGGTGAATTCAAAGGTCGTCCTGGAAATGAGGCCTCTCCCTCCATGTTAATGCAGCAGGATGCGGTCAATAGCCCTCCTTCAACCCTCCTCCCCCTGCATATACCTATACTGAAGGTCCTTCCGATCATACGTCCACGCAGTCCTGATCTTTCGCCAGGAGCTAGAGCCCGACTTGAGCTGTTTGATCGAATGATAGCTAATGCATCGCAGCCAGACGAAGCCCCTTCTCTAACTGACGCACCCGAAGGCGTGCCAGATGATGCCCACTTCAACAATGACAATGACGACACCTATGGTGTTCATGATGAGCTGAACACGTTTGACTCACCCCGTCCAATTAGTCGATCTCCATCAAAGTCTAAACCGAAGCAATCAAAACTGGGCACGCCTAATGGACTTATTGTCCCTGAGACCGAATCATCGCAGAGTCAATCCCAGCCGTTGCTCCAGTCACCTTCGCTCAAGCCACCACTACCACGGGACCAATCCCCGCGCAAGCCGATTGATATGCCTACTATCGCCGTCATCGCCGCCACTGTCACACCTTCGTCCACTTCGCCTCAGGATCTCTTCCCACCGCCTCCGAGACTCCTATCGTACACAGACCGTCCATCAAAAAGGCAGACATTAAAGCCCGTATCGTATATATCCCCCAACACATTCCGTTCGATGATTCATGCACACTCGCGTGTTCCTGATCTTGAAGCACCTCCAAGCTCGATCGAGAGTTTCACGTCCCCGAAGCATGTGGATAAAGGAAAACAGAAAGCGGTTGAAGAAGATCAACTCCAGAGCTGTCTCTCCGAACGGGAGGGGGGTGGTGAAAGTCGGAAAAGACCAGCTCTGAAGAAAATAACTGATTCGGAACTGAGGAAGAAGGGGAAGGAGCTCTTCGATCGAGTTCAGTTTGCGCGCAAGACCGAGCGGCAAAAGAAAAAGAAGGGAAAACGATTGAAGGCTGTAAGCGATATTGTCAACGGGACAATACCCCCACCATCAAAAGGACCGCCCCTCCCATCCTTTAGTGGGGTCGAGAGTACTCTGGAAATGGGAATGGAAGGAGTGGTGGATCTGAGTGGTGGCGCGAATAGTGCGACTATGGATACGCTGGAGCATAGCGAGGGGAAGCCGCTGAGCGAAAAAGAGAGGGAACGTTTGCGGATCGAGCTTCGCCAAGAAGAAGAAGAAAGCACGCAAGAGGCGATGGGCATTTACCCACTATCTCCTGTGAAGGAATCTAACGTCATGGATGGCGGGGATGCGCAAATACCGCCCCCTAGATCTCCCAAGGTGATTTGCGTTTCGTGAAGCCGTCGTTCGGCATGATTGACGTGTTATTCAGGATTCTCCGTTCAGCCGACAAATTGATGTTGACCACGTCGAACAACCCTCTACAGACCTCCAACTAGCTAGTGTTATCGTCCAGGCTAGCCAAGAACAACGATACGAAGACATTGAGATCGAGCCTTTACTGGCACATCAACCAACTAGTTCTCCGCCTCGCCCAATCCCCGAAAATTTGGTGCGTTAGTTGCTACCTCTTTCAGATTCCGCATTCACGTCACTACACCGGTTCAGACCGACTCGCCAAAGCGGAAGCTTGGCGAAGCTCTATCGTTGCTCAATGTCAAGTCAGAAGAGATTCAGCGCCTCGAGCGTGAGTTGGCGGATGAGCGCAAGAACCTGCAAAGCTTGAAGGTAGAATTCGCTGGAACACGACAATCTTCGGAACCGATGGGCCCTGTTCTCGCCGCTTGGGAGGCGGAGCGCGCTCAATGGACTCAAGAAAGATCCAAGTGGGAGAAGGATTACTCAGAGTGGCAGACGCAGCGCAAGGAGATGTCCGAAGAAAGAGCGAGTCTCTCAGCACGTGTGGCCGAGTTGTCAGACGCAGTGGTACGAGCCGAAGAAGTCAGAGTCAAGTTGTCGGAATTGGAAGCTGAACGCGAAGCCTGGACAAAGGAACGTGATGGTATGCTAAACGACACAATACAACGATCGGAAGAATTGGCCATAATCACCAAAATCCGTGGGGAATATGACCAGGACCGGTCAAAGTGGGAGGCAGAAAGGACTTCGTGGACCGAAGGACAGGCCAGATGGGAAACCGAGCGTGCGGCACTGCAGGGGAAGCAAGACGTCCTATTGCATTCTGTCGACGAACTCACGGTCAAAGTCGAGTCGGTGACAGCTACCAAGGTTTCTGCAGAGCGGGATAGAGATTTTTTCCGTGAGCAATACGCGCAGGCATCCAGGTTTGTCGGTTCTGTTCGCGAAGAGAACAGCGAACTTGAGAGTAGGGTGAAGATAGCTGAGGGACAAGCACAAGAAGGTGTCGCAGCGATTAAGGCATTATTCGAGGTATTTTTTCCTCTATTGGGTGGCTTGTATGAATGTGCACTCACTGGCATCTTGAAGGGTCGCATCAAGGCTCTGCAGGCCGACATAGTCCGTTGGAAAGGGCTGACGGTGCTCCTCCAAGAAAAGGACAGACGTACCAACGATGAACTTCGCCTACGCGCTGCACAAGCACCTGAACTCGGAGATCTTTGTGCTCGTCTGAACGCGGAAAACAAGTCCCTCAAAGTTGATGTCCGGAAACTTGAGCAGGCCCAACAACGTAGGGCTACCAAGCGAAAGAAACTATATCGCGAGATCTTTGCGCTCAAGAAGGAGAGGGTATCCCTCGGGTCAAAGCTATCACAGCTGGTGAAGATGGCCGACAGTAGTACCCAGGAAACTTCACACTCTGTGCTTGCTCCACCGATTCTCGAGGATACAGAAAGTATAGATCCCAATGACATGGAGTTTCTGTCGGGTCAGATGTCTCAGCCGCCAAACGTCAGCTTTGATGAGCCCGCGTTGTTTCCATGCATGTGGCGTCCGCAGTGGAGGGATCAATGCCAGCAGATTTTCGACACCAAAGAGGTGCGTTTTGCTCAACTTGTGAACTCATTTAATTATCGGCCGCTCATGACGGTACGTAGGATCTCGAAAGACATTTGAAAGATCATTTTCGTGACTTGCTGACCCAATAACACATTCTATCTCAAGGATTTTGTATACTTTTCACCATGCTGTTTTCCTACGTCTGTGTAATAGCTGTGATTTGATTCACTGGGAACTTCGGGTTTTCTAGAACGGATTGTAATCTCAAACTTACAGAGATCAAACTTTGAGGTTCCCGCTTTGATAAAGTTTGTTCGTCCGGTACTTGGTCTTACTTTCGTAAAGAGCCAAATCACCCTCCATCCCCCTTCGCTCAATGGTCACCGGAGTGCTTCTCGCACGGACTTGTCCGACACAAACAGGGAATAGACAACACAGGACTCGACATGTTCTTCCAGTGATGGGACCGAGACTCAGCTCGTATGCCTGAAAGAAACGATTCACCTAGCCCTCTGAATGGTCGACTCAGTACCGGTAAGCGGAATTGCAAAGGTGAGTATTGAATGAGCATAGAGTCTTCATGTCCGAGCGAATTACACATTAAAAAAGTAAGGCGGAACGACAGTGTCGCGAATGTGTTCCAGTACATTGTATGCAGAGGAAAACAACAATGGTAAAATATAATCTCATCTAAAAGTGAATTGGCTTTCCATATGTCGACATGGCAGCCTCCTTGAATGCCTCGCTGAGTGTGGGCTAGAGAATAGGAAACGTCAACGTGTGGCATGTGACAAACGATGTAAAAACATACGTGAGCGTGTGTTGTACGAGCAATATCCTCCGAGCTTGCACCGTACTCCAAAGCAAGGACGGCTTCCGAGATCATCTCACCGGCATTGGGACCTTGGCTCCGATTAAATGCTCTTGTTCGTGGAAGTATGATAGGAAAACTCACCAATGATGTGTACACCGAGAATTCTGTCGGTCTCCTTCTCAGCAAGGAACTTGACGAAACCCTCACTGTCTAGATTCGTCTTGGCTCGGGAGTTAGCAGCGAAGGGGAATTTTCCAACGTTGTATTGAACACCGGCAGCCTTGAGGTCTTGTTCCGTTTGTCCTACCCAGGCAACTTCGGGGTGGGTATAGACAACAGAAGGGATGCCGCTGTAGTTGACGTGACCGTGACCAGATTTGAGGTATTCAACAGCGGCGATACCCTCCTCCTCAGCCTTGTGGGCAAGCATAGGACCGAACGTTACGTCACCAATACACTTGATGTTCTTGACTGACGTGTTGAACTGGGCATCGATGACAACGCGACCCTTGTTGTCCTTCTCAACACCAATAGCCTCAAGGTTAAGGCCTTCGGTGTATGGACGACGGCCAACGGAGACTAAAACAACATCCGCTTCGAGCTAAGGCAGACAACGTTACTCTCTTCACATGCGAATCTCCGTTCATGACTCACAGTCTCCTCCTTGTCGCCCTTGGCAGATTGTGTCTTGACGAGGACTTTTCCGTCAACCTTGTCGGCGGACAAGACCTTGGTGTTCAGCTTGAATTTAAGACCTTGCTTCGTCAGGGTCTTCTGAAATTGTTTCCTGTAACGATCCATCAGACATTGCCAACCATGGCATTGATGTTACACTCACCCGACCTCCTCATCAATGCCAGCGCCGCCAATGCTACCAAGGAACTCAACAACAGTAACCTCGGCACCGAGTCGACTCCAAACACTCCCCATCTCCAAACCAATGATACCACCGCCGATAACGACCATCTTACCCGGCACCTCTTGGAGTTCAAGTGCACCCGTTGAGCTAACGATCTGCCTCTCGTCTATTTCAATGGCGCCTCCTGGGAATGGCGTAACCTCCGAGCCGGTAGCTATGATGACGTTCTTTGCCTCGACTTCCGTCTCGCCACCCTCAAGAAGTTGCACAGCGATACGTGTCGGGGAAACGAAAGAACCGGCACCCTTGATATAGTCTACCTTGTTTTGCTTGAAGAGCATCTCGATACCCTTTGTAAGCCCGGTGACTGATTGTTCCTTGGCCTTCAACATCTGAGGCAAGTTGAGTGAAACGCCGGAGACTGTGCTCGGTTGAGTGGATGACTCGTATCATGATGAAGATGAGCATCGCGTACCCTCTATACCACGCTTTTCAAGGTCATGCTTTGTCTGGTGGTAGAGATGTGAATTGTTGAGCATAGCTTTTGATGGTATACATCCAACGTTCAGACATGTTCCACCGAGCGAACCACGCTTCTCGATGCAAGCAGTCTGGAACTCGTTAGCAGGGATGTGCGGATGAGACACATGGTCCGGATACCTTCAACCCGAGTTGCGCAGCCTTGATAGCGGCAACATAACCACCGGGGCCTGGAGCAGTGATTAAGACACGCCATCGAGACGTGAGTATCTTGGCCTACCTCCGCCAATAACAACGGCGTCATACGATCCGGAGGGTGTGGCGAGTCCACGGTGAGCCTGCGATGCTCCGAGTTGAACGGTAGCATACCGCAGACGCCGTACGACGTGCTACAAAGAATATATGAGAAATAGAGATGGGCTCGACATTATGAAAGACGTACTCTTTGCGTTGCTCTCTGGAGCTGCAACATGCTTTTGTATGACAAGGAGGAAACCGCAATTTGCTGAGACGGGTAGACGCGGTCACATAGTACGTGTGACGACAATCACGTGATCGTTCACAAAGTGTGACTCGGCCCGCCTTCCGTCGTGGCACGTTCATGGTCCCATGAACCCTTCGTGATTGCAGCTGTGCAATCTACAGCTTCATACATCTTTGGATATTCATTCGAGGCTTATTTCGACATCACAATCAAACAGTTGTGAACCTGTGCTGCGTATAATATCCCTCACGCCACTCGGGTGCTTGCCTTTGCACCGACGTTGATTGTGGTGTCGACCATTCCCATGTCGATAAAGATACCTTTTCCACGGTCGGAGATGGTTGGTAACCTTTCCTTACAATCTAACCCTTTGAGCAGTCCAAGAAAGCCTTTGAATTCGATGTCACTGATCCGGAAATGGGTGGCAAGCAGGTGAGCACATAGCTCGACGGCGTCCGACGCAGGGCGGTAGCTTGTTTCTGGGAGGATGTGATGTGCATCAAACCCTGCACCGGTACTGGTGGGAACAGCCCCTGCCATCCGTGAACACACGACTACAACCCAGGTACCAAGAACGACGTTTTGGCATCCATGTATTTAAGAGAGTGCCGCTGTTAGAGTGACTCATTGTACCCCCCTTGCTCTCGTTTCACGTCTTTCGGTGAGGCTTTCAGTTCGTTATGATGCCCTTGGCATCCGATTCGCCTTCTTCATCCCCGGATACTGTTGGGTATAGTCCTTCCGGTAGCGCGCGTGGGGAGCGTTTTCTACATATCACGGGCGAAGTGGTACGTTCTATGATGCTCGCCAGCGCACCCTCCTCTCACCACTCGAAAGACGAATCCAGTACTTCTTGGTATGGCGTGCCTCTGCTCCCATGGACCAGCAGTCTTAGTGTTTTTTTTTTTGTAGAAAATTTCATCGTAGAACATGCAATGGTGCATTCAGCAATTATGTTTGGACACGGAAGATACAACGCGGGCATTCTTATCGAGCTGGAAGATGGCTACAAGATCAACACAAGAGATACGAAGCAAGTGGAGGAAACAAGAAATAAACTTCAGTAAATCCATTTTTTATCCCTCGAGGAGTTCAATCTCACAGACCCGTCAAGGCCAATCTTCGAACGCATGAACAGATTTGCACCCCAACACGCTCGGGTCCAGAAAGAGGTTTGAACCGTGTTCCTGAGAGACACTTCAAAGTACTGATCAGAATTCCCGTAGATGATTCTCTTCACGGCGCCCACGAAACCCTTCGTCTATACCCGTCTCAGCGCTGCCCAAGTAAACAGACGAGATACCCTAGCCAAATACAGTGGCGAAATCAATGCGCTCTACAAGACCATAGCTCGAGCTGCACACATAGCATTGGAACCACCCAAGATCTGGAGCCCCGCGAATTCCTTGATTTATGTGCAGGGCATCACAATCGCGGTATTGGGCAAGAGGCTCGACGACGACGCTGACCTCTTCGACCACGGAACAGATAGGTATGCACACTTCAAGGCAGTTCAGCATACCCCTCCAGAATCCTTACCCTCTCCACAGTCTACAAGCAACGCGCATCCGGATAATGCTCTTCCACGCTCTCCAAAGCTCCGCAAAAGTTGACACCCGAAAATTCTTAGGTAACATTATTTACCAACATCGCACCATCGCAGGCCTTGCCGCTTTCGCAACTCGCACCGCACAAGCATGTTTCCGTCATATAGCTGAGTTGAGTCTAGCGCGATGCTTCGAGAGGAGGAAGATAGTCGAGTCCTACAGTCTTGATTTTCCAGAACACAAGCCCTCGATGCCCCCACCTTACGATGATGTCATCTTGATTACCAGTACGACGGGCCTACTTGGCTCAAATTTACTAGCACGATTCTTGCAGAGCCCGAGAGTCACAGCAGTATATGCCCTCAATCGCAAAAAAAGCAGACCAGGCTCTGTGGTGGACAGACAAGCAGCATTACTAAAAGCATCCGGATTGGATCCAGCTCTCGCTCGTCACCCAAAGCTGACGTTCCTCGAGGCGGACGCGCGTCGAAGCCATCTGGGTTTATCCCAAGAAATGTACGAACAGGTACTGTGAGCTGATGTCAGAATGTGCGTCTGAGTGGAACTAACGGCGTGCCTTTGCAGCTTCTCTCCTCCGTGACCCACATCGTGCATAACGCATGGCTTTCTTCGCACGACGACAACCGACCCCTCAGTATCTTCGACGGCAGTTTTTGCATGCTCCGCAACTTTATTGATTTCGCCCTCTCCAGCCCCCTTTCCGTCCCGCCTCGTCTCCTGTTCATGAGCTCAACAGACACACTTCGAGGTACATTCGAGAGCGCTCTCACTTGTACCCCTGACAGGGAGAGAGCAGGCGGCCCAGCTGTTCCAGAGGGCCCAATCAACGCGTGCAATGCAGCCGGCGGCGTGTATGGCGAGTCAAAATGGGTAGGCGAACAGATCCTCACAGCCGCCGCGTCCGAGACCCCTCTCCGGCCAATCATAGTCCGGATAGGCCCGCTCTCCGGCGCAGCGAACGGGCGTTGGCGAGAAGAAGCCCACTTACCCATGATCGTGCACCTCGGCGTCGCATTAGGGGCGCTTCCCAAAGTCGACGAGGTAAGCTCGGTCGTTTCCAAGTTTGCCCGTCATCGATCATCCTCATCCAACGCATAACTCTGTCGCATAGATCGTGCATTGGATACCCGTTCACATCGTAGCCCAGGCCGTAGCAGAGATGCGCAACGCACCGTCGCCCCATCTCCACATCACACATCCCCGTCCCGTCTCCTCCCTCACACTCCTCCGCTTCATCAGCGGGGAGCTCCGCCTACCCCTTATCTCTCTCTCCCAATGGACCGCCAAACTCGAAGCAAAAGTCCACGCGACACCCTTTTTCCCCTCGCACACCAACCGCGACGACCCCGCGCTGACGCTCCTGCGACACGTCCAGTACGCCGGGGATCCCACCACGACCGATGCTGTAGACCCCCCCGCGCAGATCTTTGGACACGTTCGAGTTCCTCCCGACGATGCCTGGTTTGCGTCATCGACGTTGCGAGGAGGCCTGAACGCACTAGGGATCGCGGACGTCAAACTCTGGTTACAACACTGGTCGGAAACGGGTATAATCCCATCCTCGTTATAGCACACCATTCTTATTCCTGTAAGTTATTACCGGATAACTGGGACTCTACTTGTATACTTCCCCTCCCCCCCAATGGACATTCGAGAGTACGGACATGTGTTCCTATCGTATATTTTCGCTAATGCACGTACGTCTAATTTGTCCACACCCTTCGCTTTCCCACTATGCGCGAGACATTGCACTGTTTGAAACCCTCTTGATATCATCTTTGGTTTACTTGTGCCCGGACCGGGTGATCGACTCGATGAAAGATCCCCAACAATCGACCCGACTTGGTATGTTTGCCAACGGCAACAGCCCACCAAATACGCGCATGGCACCGCTGGCAACCGAGATCTCCAAAACAGTGCCCTACGGTACCGGTCCTCTATGCCGAACAAAAAGAAAATCAGAACATCACTCCAGGCGCATGGAAAGAAAAGCACATCATCAAAACGGCAGAAACACATCTAGACATTAAAATCCCAGTCCTTCTACGTGATACATCAAGTACGCGCCCCCCCTTAAAATAAAAATAACAGTCTGCACCCGCCAATCAAACAAACAAACATCCACATCATCAATACCCCTCCAACTCCGAATCACGCGCGCCATCATATGCATCAATGGATGCATAAATATCCCCAACTCCCCTCACAACGCCATCGTAATCCCCATCAACACCGGCCAAATCACAAACACGAACCGAAACTTGAGCTTCTCTACGTCCACCCCTCTCCGTCCCGCATTCGCAGGGTGCTGCCCCGGTCCCGGTATCCCGCTCCCCGATATCGTTCCCGACGGCGACGGCGGGACACCCGAAGACGTCGTTGATTGGCCACTCGGAACCACCGTCGCGCTCATCGTAGTCGTGGTCCAAGACGAAGACCCCGCGGTCGTAGGCACCGTCCTAAACCCAGTTCCAGTCCCACTCTGCGTCCCCAATACCACACCACCGTTCCCCATACCCGTGCCCGTGATCGACCCCGTCGTCGTATTCGCAGGTATAATCGCAAAATCAGCCGAAAAAACCACCGTATCGACCGGCTGGCTCGTCGTAAACCGGAGCGTACTAAGCATCGCATTACCATCCACCAGAAAACAGAGACAACACGACCATCAGCGCCACAGTCAAAAAAACACCAGCAAATCTCACATCTCGATTTCGAGATGCGCGCATCTACTCCACTGTGATGCTGTCCATTGAACACCGCCATCATCCCGCCCGCTCTGGATCTCGATTCCTCCTCCGAGGCTCCGCCACCCACGATCAACTCGGAGGCCCATCTGGCATCAGAAGTTCCAACGCAAAAAAGTGCCAAAAACAAAAACAAAAACAATAAAAACAATAAACTCAAAACGAAACACTTACTACTTGGTCCCTCTTCTTAACATCGACCCTGGCACCGTCACCTGATGCGTCTTCGTCGTCGGATCCACACCCGAAGCGAGTTGAACGAGGTACGTCTAAAATCGCGATCATCATCACCGTATCACCATCGCCATCATTACATATGTATCACGCCCCAACATCAACATCGTCAGCATTATCGTGCAATCATAGACACACAGAGAATTTAGGATCGGATAACGAAACGCTTACGTCCGTATCGCACCACAACGCAATATCGACCGCACCCATCTTGTTCAGCACTGGATACTTCCAATCTTCGACCCAGCTTACGAGCATCGGTTGATCCGCGGACCATACGGTCGCTTGGATGGGTTGTGTTGGGTAGATGGAGGCGGAGACGAGTGGGAGGTAGGCGCCGGCGAGGAAAACGTACGGGAACATGGCGTTGGCTCCTCTTTTTTCTTCTTCTTGTTCTTCTTTTGCGGAATGGAAAGGTGTGAGAAAGCCCAACGGAGAGATGATACAGACCCGCTGCAGGGATGAAAGCGAAATAGACAAGGAGCGGGAATCAAAGGGTTGTCGCAGACAAAGCGTTGATAATCAAGGGATGTCCAAACAAACGCTCAGCGAGGGTAATCCACGACGCGACGAGTCACGTGCATAGAAAATCAACCATGTCATTGCGAATCGTACTGTATCTATCTCAAGTCTAGCTAAACTAGGGAATGAAGAGGGAATACTATTACAAGTGGATAAGTAAACTACACCCTTGCTCTTCCAGATTATGACCAGATTAGAACGAAAAAAAAAAAAAAAGGGAGATTGCCAAAGAACATACGTTGCAACTGGAAAAAAAGGAAAGAAAAAACATGGGTGTCAAGTCCCAAATCGTCAGCGAGTCCAAAGATAACCCCACTCATTGTCATTGTTTACATCAATCGTTCCTTGACTTGCACAGCTCGGAGCCATAGTTCACCGGGACGGCTGAGTCCAGTTCCTCTGTCAGTCCGGCGTCACATACAACAGCCAACAAACACGACACGCACCTCTTTTCACGCAAGATTCGCCACACCCGCCTGTTCTCCTTCTCCTTCTCGTTCCGCATCTTGGTGGCTAGCGTCTCCGCTCTGGGCGGGAATACGCCAGGCCCGCAGCGTGCTTGAAGATCTGCAAGACCTTCGTGCGTCCCTTCCGACTCGACGACCACAGTACCGTACCAGCCGGGATCGATGTAGAATCCTTCAGCGTTGGGAATAGGAATGCGGAGGGCGCGCGAACGGGAGTGGGTCTGTCCTTGGGAAGGCAGGACAGGAGGACGAATAGTAAACGTGGAACGATGTACCCAACGAACGACGTCATGCAATGCGCCATGCGGACTGTGGTAAAACGTGATGCATGAGCATGGGATCCAATAAGAGTTGGGGAGTAATACGTACGTTTCCGTTCGTGCTCGATCTTGCAGCAACTGTAGATTGGTCGCGATCTCGTGCGCCCATGGACTTACGTCAACGTATACAATAGGATTACAATGGGGATTATGCGTCGCAGAACCACCGATACGAATGACGCGATGGAAGTACGAAGGAGAGAACGCCAAACTATGGAAATATGGTGACAGTTCACCCACACGGGAGTATCTGTAATCCAGATCCTGCAAAGAGTCCACAAGTCAGATACTGCGACACGACACGAATCCAAGGAGAGGCATACCACAAGATAGCGCCCATCCCACATCAGTCGACCAAGGTTTCCTTCGTCCCCAACAGCAACATCCCAAACAATATCGCCCACCCGGAGAAGCTTGAGAACACCCGAACGTTTCAACTCAGCTTCGCATTCCTCAACGCCCGCATCAGATAACCAGTCTCCGTCGGGTGAAGGTACAAAGACCCTCAAAACCGGCGCGCGTCCGGGTCGATAAAGAGGTGAATTGAATTTCGACCGCACTGACAACGAGTGACCCGGGCTTCGATCGTTCTTCCCATGGGAATGATTACGAGAGTCGGAATGGGAAGATGTCGGGGACGTTGCCCGGCTGGACACGCTAGATTGACGAGTGCCTGGACCTGACGCGTTCGTGGTCTGGCCCCATTCGGCCGATTGCAGTGTCTTGAGGTACCTGTCTTCAGACTCGGCCTGGGCACGAAGACGGAGAACTATTCGCGTGTAAGACCGCGTAGTGTTTGCCAAGGCAAGGATATCTGGCGTATCAAAAGTCGCCGCAGCATCCCGGTTCAATTGCAAGTACGCAACGGAAAGCCGAGCATAGTGATGTGCTGGCATCGCTACCCCTCGTAGATAGTTGTGGAGATCCTACACATCATGTCAGCAAGTGTAACACGTAGAGATGGTGTTGAACTCGCCTTCAACGATAACGCAAGCGGCTCTGCCCATTCATAGTCCCATTTCGAATACCCAACTGTGGTCAGATAACGTTCCAAGACAAATTCCCGGAGAATTCTGCTCTGGAACAATTCCCGGACTTGCTTGTTCGCACTGTAGAGTGCAAGCCATTCGGAATAGGACAAGTACGACAGGAGCACTGGCAAAAGGTTCGCGTCCGACATGAAGGCTATGATTGGGAAATACACGGGAGGGGGGGTTGGTTCCCGAGGTTGCTCTTCGATCGGTTCGCTCTCCATTGACAGCTGCTTTGCGACTGCCTCTGCGACAGCCGGGGGCGGTGCCTTTTCTAACCATTGACCCCGGCGTTGCTGACGTGCAGCCTTGTAATCGTCAGGAGTGACCGGTGTTGGTAGAGTAACGTCGTCGGGAGATACTACTATGAAGGATGCCTTTGGAACCGGAGGCGGAGGCGTGCTTGGCCTGATGAGTCCATCCTCGCTCGAGGAACCGTCTTCTTTGCTCATATGTAGACTCGGGGGAGAGGAAGAGGGTGTCCCAGTAATGGAGGACGACCGAGTCCTCGGCTTCAGCATTTTTACACCTTCAACTCTCGCAAAAGGGTCATCATCCAGGAGTAACGGATTACCCGGTTCGGGAAGGACCGGGTGGGAAGGAGGGGGAGTTGGCTTTTGAGGGGTGGTAGGACGTGCCTTTGTCAGGACACGGGGGCGAGAGTGATCCGAATTTGCATCGCCCCTGGCGACAGTAGATGGGGTGCGCTCTACCGCCACACGGCCCAAGCTACTCTTGCTCGACATGCGGACCAGAGATGAGAGCTCGGTTGGATGAAAGGCTGGACCGATACCTGGACCCTCCTGCAAATGTGCCTCGACCTGAGAAGTCCCCCGGAATACGGAAGAGATGGAGTGATTGCGCCGTTGTGGAGGAGAAGCCTCAAGGGACGCGTACTCAACGGGAGGGGACGGATAAGACTTTTGGACATGGATGTTCCCATCCACAAATGTCTTGCCGACTGAACCGTTGGGTTGGGACGTCGCTGACGCGGTAGCAAAGATCAGCGGTCCTCTGGGCAATGAGCCCGCCGACTCGGGGTTTCCTGAGCGAAGCACGTCATACAACATTGGAGGTCGTGCGTTTCTGGGGTGTGAAGCTTGTCGCGCAGGTGTGCGGACACGCTCAGGGTAGCTAGTGGGAGGGGCGGAAGGATGAAGTCGAGGGGACGTGAATGGACGTGAAGTGTGTAAAGCGACAGCCGACGCGTGGGTATGGTCGGCAGACGAACGGCGTGTGACGATGGATGGGCCATTGGCTGGAAAAGCCTGTCGGTTTATAACACGTTAGGCTAAAAAATATCATGTAACACTCGAGATCGATTACGGACGGGATGTGAATTGCTCAAAGGTGCACCGACGGGATCTAAGCGCCTCAGGGCTGAGTCTGTGCTGACGTCGATTACCTAATGCAAAGATCGGTCAATTCGGATAGAGGCAAAGGGAGACAAACAAAAGCGCGCAGATAGACGTCCATAGATCGTATGTATGCATAGGCACGCCATAGAGCGCCGGTAGAACAATCACCGAGGACCGCTATCGCACTACTGACGGCCGGTCATAGGGAACCCAAAGATAGTTTAATGAAAGGTCCGAACTGCCAAATTTATCTGTAACAGGAGAGACGGACTCACCTCCCTAGCAGGGGGGACTGCGTTAGTTGACGTGGAGCTGCTGTGCGATCCGTTGGTTCTCCGGGTGGCATCGGTGTGGTGACTGGTAGAAGAAAGGTTGGAACTCGATCGAGGCTTCTGTGGCAATATGTGATGATGGCTGTGATAGGACGAGGGAGGATGTTGGATGGCCATTTGGGCGCCTTGGGAAGTGGGTGCGGGAGAAGTGTGATGCCGTATGGGTGGGGGATATGAACGAACTTGATTGACAACTGAGGTCACGTTGGCTGCAGATAAGGACTCTTCGAAGTCGAAGCTGGATGCAGAGGTCACTTGTCCGCGAACCACGGCGGGAGAGGTGGAGGGGCGGGAGAGTGACGAAGAGGAGGCCTTGGGTTTTTGTGTGGGAGATTGGTTGCCAAGGGCGTCGCTTTTCGGATGGGCAAGCTGCGGGGCGACTTGGACCTGTCCGGTGAACATCTTTCTTGGTTCCGTAGCAACCGGGCTCGGATGAGAGATTTCGCAGGTGTTCCGTGCATCAACGGAAGTGTTGCCAGCTAGATGGAGTCAGATGGTAAGCTGTGATGTGATGGAATGGACGGACCCGGGAGTCGAGTGGAATAAGGTGCTGGAGGAGCGGACGGAAGTGCATTCTTCCGAACGGGAGTGGTATCGCGCGCCGGTTGTGGCGGCGCAGGGTTCTTGCCTGACGGTTGAGTTACGTTGGGGAGATGACTATCTAAGCGAGGTAGGGTAGGGGCATGGGCATACGCCTTCCACGGGTCCCAGACGTCGTCAAGAGGGGTATAGTCGGGGGCGGGAATGACGGGTGGGGACGCTGCGGGGGGGAGGGGCGTGGGTGCACGTGGGTTCGGTTCGGGATCTGCGAGGGACAATTCGAGGAGGAGCGGGGGGAGAGAAGGAGGGGCATCGGAGGAGGACCGTTCGGGGATGAGAGAGGGGGAGTGAGGTGTATCGCGGAGGGTGACCTTTCTGGACAGACTTGTAGCCTTCTTGCGCAGGAAACCGGCCATTGCGAGCTACGGTGTGGAGAGAGAGAAGGGGGGGGGGAAAGGGGGACAGAAGGAGGGGGGGGGTGGTTGAATTAAAAGAGTGGGGCGAACATTGGTCTTGTTCGTTTGCGAGGTCGCCGCGCGGGGGCTGATGAGAGTGTCGAGGATAGTGAGGGGGACCATTCCGACAAGTGCCAGTCCCTGCCCCCGGCGATCTTCAATTAACATTGCTGTTTACGGTATACTCACGGCACTAATACGACTATCCCTTGTTCCTCGAAACACTCCGTAACAACGTGTCGACTGACTGGCGCGATGAGTACAGTGACTGCCCTCATTTCCGCCCCGTATGGATGCACGCTGTTGTCGTACCACCGAATAACGCGCCACGGGCACATGTTCGCCAACATCGCCCTGCCCTGGGCCAATACCCGAACGAACACCGTCCTATTCCCATCCGCCATATGTATGTGCCTTGCCGAAAGTTACCGACCGCCTGGCCGGGCTATTCCCACTCCATCATATGTATACTACTAGTCCCACCGGGGAACAGCTTTCCATTTTCTCGCTTCAAGATCCGAACAAACCTCATTTCCTGTACTTATCATCATATCCGTCGAGTCACCCCCCGTCAACTGCGCAGTGGCGTTATCCTCACCCGATTTTCTGCCACGATTGACCCAACGACAATCTGATCTACCGCTGCGATCAAAAAACTCATTTTCGGTCTCCTCGAACGCGTTTCGAATGGTAAATAGGAGTCCCATGAACAGATCTCCACTCTACCCCGCATTAATCTGCTCAATGTTTCCCCCCCCTCCTTCGCGATCCATCGCGAGCTGCATCGAGTTATCCCCCCCCCCTGTCTCTTCGTCATCGCCATTTGGCAGTGTCTTTGCCCGCAAGGTCAGATATCATATCATTTGTACAGCGCACACAGTTATTGTTCACGATCATTCCATCCGCCTTCGCGAAGCTAGTTACGACAACGAAACGCCCCCATCGACCGAGAGCTATAATAACAGCGGCGCGATTACGTGTGCATCTCGCAACAGGTTGCGTACTCACGCTCTGGCCTATGTATAGTGTGGTGACCGATCAGCTCACGTTCCCCTCCCAACTTCTTTATTTAATTCATTCTTACCAGTTATGTAGTGCGCCCCCTTGGAGACGAGAAACGACACTACGTTCCCCACATCCTCTGTCTTGCCAAGGTAACCCACCGCACACCTATCTGCCACCTAGACAACGCACCACGTCAACCCGGGTCTTCCAAGCACACACAAAAACGTACAGTCTTGTAGAAATCGTCCCCGTAAGGCCTTGCGCCGTCCTGTTCATTCGCTACCCGGATGCTCTCCACTGCACCCCAAGATCAGGCAGGCTCATTGTAAACGTTTATAGTCAATACAAACGTACGCATCGCCGTCGCCATGGCTCCAGGCGCATATGAATTGACAGTGATCCCATGCCGTCCCAACTCAAGGGCTTTCAGAACGCGGCGACAATGCGGACCAGAGAGGTATCCGATATCGTGTCAACATCATATTCCGAATCGAACATCACGTAGGCAGCGCACATAAAAAACAATGGAAAAGAATAAATGAATCAGAACAGCCCCCAAGTTGGCGCGACTTACCTGCGCATTGCACGATTCCGCGCACCGCAAACTTGGCCGAAGAGTATGCGATCTGGTTGACGTGTCCTGTGTTGGTTGCGGTGCATCAACGTCTCCTTCGCACCCGCCGATATAACGGCGCGCGATGCCTACCCATCTTTCCGGCGACAGAGGAGGCAGCGACGAGTCGTCCTCCGCGTCCCTGCGTGATCATCTGCTGGGCGGCGTATTTGAAGCAGAGAAACGTCCCCTTGACGTTAACCGCAAAGTTGGCGTCCCAATTGTCCAAATCGGCTGTCGACCATCATATCATCGCGCATCGTTGGTCATGCAAGCGGTCACCCACGTACTTTCCAACAAAGTGCCCACACGGCAGATCCCCGCATTCGCGATCATCTAATCGCGCCGAGGGAGAGGAAGGAAGACATGCATTTGTCGAGGGCTGGGTCGACTCATCAGCAAGACATTGAACGTACCACGTCCAATCCACCCAGTTCTCGAACGACATTGTCGATCATCGCCTTGACTTGCCCTTCGTCCGTCACATCGGCAACGATCTCGGTCGTGCGTCGTCCTTTGGCTACGATCTCCGCACGGACGCTCTCAAGGTTGGCCTTGTTGGACTGGATATCGTTGATGGCGACGTCAAACCCATCGTCGGCGAGTCGCAGGCTGATGGCACGACCGATGCCTTGTGCAGCACCGGTCACGATTGCGACACCCAAGGAACTCATTGGTGTGAAGGTGTGCAATATAGGAGATGACGATGAAGACGAGATATGTAACAGTACATTATACATACTAGATAGCACGACATTCGTCCTTGCGGGTGTCCGAGTGGATCAGGATCAGCCGAGCGGAACAATTTCTGTCCTTTAGGTCGCTCCAGAGTGTTCGACGACACATAAAAATGAAACACGAGGATGATGACACTCGAGCTCGTTTAACATTTTTCGCGTTAACCGAGGCAGCACCTTACATAACACAGTCAAGGTTTTTGGTA
>JBBPUO010000225.1:21004-37276 GCA_038094755.1 Caloboletus firmus | reverse complement strand
GGGTAGAATGTACACATCGATCATCTAATAGTATACGAGCCAAATCCTAGCGCTGCAGGATCCGGACCTCATGATCAACGCCTCACACGCGCCCCTTCCACGCCCGCCACAGATACATCGACGACACACCAAACGCCAGCGCAGCGCCCAAGTATTCACAGCGCTAGATGCGCAAAACTTGGGATCTCGGCAGCTTTGACTCTCGAAATGATCTACGAGAGTCCGAGAAAGAGTGCTGGGCATGGGTACCAACATTGGATAAAAGCGTTCGCTTGGCCTCATTATTCGTTGACAAGGGCGAAGATAATGGATCATCCTGTCCTCTTCGCTCGAGCCTCGGCCAAAAATGACGACAAAAGTAGACAGACTCCTCACTTGAAGACAATCTGAGTACAAACGAACGCCAATTGCACACCCGATGGAGTCGTTTGCAAAGAAAGCGCCGTCATCGCGTGTCGCAGGTCAAGGTCACTGCCCTGCACGCGAACACAATAATCCGTTGTCTGC
The DNA here is from genome assembly GCA_038094755.1 of Caloboletus firmus. Lineage (NCBI taxonomy): Eukaryota > Fungi > Basidiomycota > Agaricomycetes > Boletales > Boletaceae > Caloboletus > Caloboletus firmus. The sequence goes on along the minus strand of JBBPUO010000225.1, from coordinate 36,769 downwards.
GCTGTCTGTGTAGCTGGTTTAGAGGACGCTGGATAAATGTGAGGTTGTTCAAATAAAATATGCTTAGCAGAACAAGAAAGTGTCTCCCACGAAAAGGCTCCTAGGTGTTAGGCTACACTCTCGGTCTTCTTAAGGCCAAATCTGCTTCGTGAAACGGAAATTACCTCTGTTGTGGCTGTGACTACCAATCAGAACTGCCACGAGTCTGGTCAATGTAACACACCAGTTCTGCGTAGATCGACGACACGTGAATCGCATGATAGAACCCTTGGAAGTGATAGGCTGATAGCAACCCGAGGAATGTTTGGTCGAACGTACCAGCCTTTGCTGTCCCTAGACGGAGCAAACAAATCAGGTGGGTGCATGTTCTGCTCCACCTGATTAACAGGATCGATTCAGTGGAGCATGCTCCGTCGCGAATGTCCCAACTCAGTGGCGGTGGCCCATTAATGATTAGGAAATAGGGCGGGCTGGTTCGTACAGTGGCACAAAACCCAGTATGATCAAAAGGTGCACTGGATACCAGGTACGGGCTCATCAGAGCGCGCTGTAAGCACGTTTTTGAAACACGATGTTGCTGCTGTTACTCGTCTCACGATTAAGCGGATCTGTCAGCATGTTGGCAGGGAGGGTAAAACGGACCCCTCACTAGCACTCCCCGATGGTCAACTACCATCAAGGTCGAGTTTGGGTTCCATGAGCATTCTCGCTAATGGGCATTCCATTAGAATGTTGGCAAAGACGAGTTGGTCGGTGGCAGCATGCATGAGATCATTTCCAAATTTAACACGAGGTGGCCGGGACCAATGATAGTGCGGCGATACCGGTGATTTAATACTTCATGTTGAAAACGTTTGAACGCCGTCTGATTGAAACGTCAATTCGTTGCAACAAGTTCTTACTCTGCAAATTTCCAGCTTGATCTCGTTCCGTTCCATCTTCCCTTTCACTTGAAATGCCCGTTGTCAAGAAGATTTGCTGCAGTATGTTTATTTTGCACTGACTCAGATAGATACGGGTAGGAGCGGTTGCTGACTACCTGTTCCTAGTTGGTGCTGGTTACGTCGGTCTGTGCTCCTTGTCTGGCAGAGTTACTATATGAGATGACTCTTTTCTTGCACTCCGCTAGGTGGCCCCACCTGCGCGGTCATAGCTCTCAAATGTCCCCACATTCAGGTTACTATTGTGGATCTGAATCAGTCTCGGATCGATGCTTGGAATAGCCCCAACTACCAGTTGCCGATTTACGAGCCCGGTCTTGAAGATGTTGTTCGTGGAGCTCGCGACCGCAACCTCTTTTTCTCAACGGATGTCGACAACGGTATCCGAGAAGCCGACCTTATCTTTGTCAGCGTCAATACTCCCACCAAGAAGACCGGCGTGGGAGCTGGCTTTGCTGCAGACCTAAAGTTTGGATTTCGAGCTTATCTGGTACTCACAATCTATCTGACTGCGGTTCGTTCCTTGCAGTTATGTAGAACTTGCCACTCGTCGCATCGCTGCAGTTGCCAAGTCGAGTAAGATTGTGGTCGAGAAGTCGACAGTGCCATGCCGTACCGCCGAGTCGATGCGCACGATTCTGGAGGCCAACTCCCACCCTGACTGCCGATTTGATATCTTATCCAATCCTGAATTCCTTGCTGAAGGAACTGCCATTAACGACCTCTTTGAGCCGGATCGAGTTCTCATCGGGTCCCTCGAAACACCAGAGGGCAAGGCCGCATGTGATGCGCTCACTGAGGTTTATGCTAACTGGGTTTCGTCAGTAACTCTCCTCTACCGTCGTAATAAACGCACAGCTGATGATTGGTGTTGTAGGAGAGAACGCATCCTTACCGTGGGTGTATGGTCCTCCGAACTCTCCAAGCTAGCGGCAAATGCAATGCTAGCCCAACGTATTTCTTCCATAAACGCTCTTTCGGCCATCTGCGAGGCCACTGGCGCCAACATTGATGAAGTGGCGCATGCCGTTGGCAAGGATACCCGTCTTGGCCCCAGGTTCTTGCGTGCATCCGTTGGTTTCGGGGGTTCGTGCTTCCAAAAAGATATCCTGAACCTGGTGTACCTCAGTGAAAGCTTGCACCTTCCGGAGGTTGCCAACTACTGGAAGCAAGTCGTGACCATGAACGAATATCAGAAGAAGAGGTTCTCAAAGAAGGTTGTAGACACGCTCTTCAACACGATTACGGGCAAGGTAAGTCGCGAATTCGGATTGGCTTCTTTTCCCTTGCAATCATCGTCTATCTTTACGTCTGATGTTTCATTTTTATATCGTGGGAGCAAGTCTTGGTACTGATGGGTCTTCCCATAGCATATTGCCGTTCTCGGCTTCGCATTCAAAGCTGATACCGGTGATACGCGCGAGTCAGCATCCATTTCGCTTGTCCGAGACTTCCAAGCAGAGAACGCGAACGTGAACATCTACGATCCACAGGTTGGACACGAGCAGATCTGGAACGACCTTTCGGAAGCATGTCCCACGATTCCACTCACTACTCGTAAGTACCCGACCCTTTGATGCTAGCTTATCAGCTGCACCACGCTCCTTATTCACACCTTCCTACTCACAGTGCAGAAGCGTGTAAAAATATTCAGTTCCGCGCTTGAAGCATGCAAGGACGCTGAAGCTGTTGTTATCGCGACCGAGTGGAAAGAGTTCCGAGACATCGACTGGAGCGAGGTCTATTGCAACATGAAGAAACCGGCTTTCGTCTTCGATGGCCGTATCTTACTCGATGCTGACAAACTGCGGGGCATCGGATTCAAGGTGAGATGAATCATCTCCTTTCTCCAATTTAGACCATTATTGCTCTCCGTGCCTTTCGATGGCGTTATCAAGGACAGTATTACTGATCTAGAATCGTAGGTAACCGTCATCGGCCGCGGCGAGAAATTGTAGACCGCATAGATTATCCGGCGCGCGCTAGGGGAGCCGAGAACGAACCGTCATTAAAATGGACGCCACCCAACTGACTGTACCTAAAGTAGCCCCCTCATTTCTTTGTCGTCTCTTCGCGTTTTCTCTCCCCCCTCCCCTTGATACCACATTGTTCAATTTAGCCAAAAACGAGAAAAATCAGAATCGATACTGGTGGTGTGTCCTTAACGGATGAATTCTAGGCCCTGGCGCCTGGTCGTGTTTGTCTCCTTTCTTTGCGACGTGTTGCATCTCACCCCCGGTACTCGGTGTCGATAAGAATGACTCGGAGTGTATGTATATGGGTGGCTAGCCAGGAACCGAAGACTTTCTGTTCGCCTTGGAGTCACTCGCTCACAATGTCTCGTATGGTGCAGTATGCCAATGCATAAGTTAGTAAGTACATAAGTTATGTTAAAGTATGTCCATGACACATTCCGTGAGCCAAGTTGCCAATAAACCCACACGCGGGTTGCCAGCCGACCCTGTGACCCGTCCCAATCGCCTGGGTACCGACATCTCCATCCTCCCCCTCTCCCCCCTCCCCCTCATCGTCGCGAACGCTGAGCACTGAGCGAGCGCCGAGCATGGGCATGAGATTCGGACACAAGTTGGACACGAGCAACACAACACGACCGTCTACGACGAACATCGTTCAATATTCATGTACATATTCATTATTCGAGGTCACTCCACTTGGTGACCTCGGCCGATCGTTCGAGATATCGATGATTTCATTGTGTACAGTCCCATACACAAGGTTTGTGTTGTCCCCCGCCCCCCTCCCCGCCGGTCGTCGAGCAAACCGCGTTTAATATCGACAAACGTGGATCAGACTGCTCACAGCGCCAGATTTATAATAAAGTGGAGGGGGACCCGAGCAACCTGGAGATAACAAAAAACGTCATTCGGAGTCAGACTGTTTGTATACATATAGGCAAACCATGGAAAACGTAACATGCGTCCGAAGAAACTCGGTTGAACGACAACAGCGACGCATACATGCATAGACAAAGAAACCTTGGACATACGTATCAGGGGACGAGGAAACAAAGGAAGATGATGTTGTACGTTTCAACGAGTTCAAGAAACGTTAAAACCGGAGTACGAGGAAATGAGAACGAGGGACCGGAGAACAGGAGAGAGATACAGAGAATAATTAACAATGGAAAATTTTCTTTTTTTAGTCTTTCGTGACAGCAGCTTTCATACGGAGACAGAAGACACATACACAATAGATCCCTTTTTCGCAAAAAAGAGTGACAACACCCGGCAGGTGAGCGGAAACAAGGTGAATAAAGAGCGTTCTGGACAAATAGCTGCCGCTGTCTATCGAGTCGGAGTGCGTGGGCGGAGATATCATCTGGACCAAGTACGTCAGATCCCCTCTTGTAACAAGCTGAGAGGGGTCGCTTCGATCGACTTCGCGGTCCACGACCGCTCACGAAATGGCTCCAGGGCTAGAACAGGATTGGCATATGATAAGCAATCTGATGAGTCGCATGTCATATTGGCGGGCCAATGCTGAGGCGATATCCGAATAGAGAACCGACATTAACCACGAATTCCCTATATGCGAGAAGTAGAGGGGCTCTTGTGATGTTGACCTGGCCGGATATACTGCTGCTGTGTATGGCCGTTTGAGAACCCCTGGTATGAAGTCGGTTCCCCGTAGTGCGTTATCGGTTGACTAGAAGTTGCGGCGGAGACGATGGAGGGGTCGACAAAGGCAACATTGTTTGAACTCTGCCGTTGTGACTGCCGCTGCTCTGTGAATTGAGTCATTTGACTAGATAGGGTGTAAGATGGCTGAAAGAGTGGCTGTGGGACGCGCTGTGGCGTTCCCGTTGACAGCGACGTTGATTGGCGATGTCCAGGGCCGATGGCAGAAAGAGACTGTGATGATTGGAAATGGAATGAGGGTTGCGGAAGTAACTGTCGACCTGCCTGAGTAGACTCGAATTGTGGCGACCATGCGAGCTGTGGGCTTGACGAAGGGAACATCTGACCTATATTGACATCACTTCGCAAACCTACCGACGAGTTCAACGGAGAGGAAGAACCCTGATCTAAAGAAGTTGACCAGATGGAGGGCGGCGCATTTGGCCCAAGTCCAAAAGGAAACTGAGGCTGAATGGCACTCGAAGTTGGGGGGCAGGTTGGGCGAGAAGCATCAACAACACCGCGTTTCGTTCCCATGACATTATTTAAAAGGTCTTGTGCAGTGACACCGGGAACAATGACCGGAGATCTGGGGGCTGTACGTCCAAGTGTTGTTGTGCTAGGTGCCTTGATTACAGTGGGCGGTTCCTCCCTTCTGATCACACTCTGTATGATTGGAGTGGTGGGAAGAGCAGCAGACATGGGGGCCAGGGGCGAACCAACTGGTCTGATACATATGGTGAGCTTCAAGCAGATCCGAGGAGCCAAAGTGCGAACCTAGGATTCCAAAGAATAATCTCACCATCTTCGTCGTCGTCGACTGCCCCGTGATCATGTAGCGCTTCCCGGAAGGCGTCACCAACTGGGTCATCATCTGTTCGGCTCGTATCCGTCATCGCATCATCTTCTAGCTCGTTCTCCTGCCGTGAGACGTCCCGCGGAACATAAGGAATAATTTGATCGGCGACTTGGAGGACCGGTTCGTGGATATCCACAGATGAAATTGCGGAGACGCCATTGTCGAAAGAGAAAGTATTGCCATCTAGATGGATGGGGCAAGTCTATTGATAAGATGCGTAAGTTCGCGTACCGATCCCCACGTTAATTGAACCTCACTTCAAGTCGAGCAAGCGATTTGGCGTCGTTAAGTAAGTCCCAAATCCTCATTAGCTGTTCCTCGTTCGGGTGGACCTTTTCTCGGCCACCGGACGGTGTTCCATTATGCTGTTCCTCTGTCCTGGTTCCACGAATTCTATCCGTCAATGCACCGCCCGCTAGAAGATCTCGCAATGGAAGGAAACCCTTCAGATCGACATCTTCATCCAGGGGAGACGCAAGGGGAGGTAATCTCGCCGACGGAAATATGCCACTCAATGCAGTGTAGAACTGAGCAAATTTAGCCCAAAATAGCGGTAATCCATCGATTAAAACCCCTCGGGTACCTTTCCCGGTGGAACCAAGCTGATTACGGACGGGGGACTGCGCAGTGTGTAAAACATATTTGATATTGGCCACAAGCCACTTGCTCGCGATGCGCAGAGCGGGTAAGGTGCGTCGGAATGGCGCTGTGATACGCTGGGCAAGATCGTTCTCTGCGGCATCTTCAGGAGGTACAGCAAGCTCCGCAGCGCCTATCTCGAGAAGGGTACGATGGATGGCGATAATATGAGTCAAAATTTGCGATTCCACGGCTGACGGATCGGAAAGTCCGCCCGATCTCCTATTTGAGGGCAGTGAGGTGTCGCGGATCATGCAAAGTTTCCAGAGGGCTCCCTGTGAGAGAACGACGACTTTGGAAACCGTTTCTATTGGAAGGATACGTTCCGATACCAAGCTCTGGAAGTCCTTCGCGACATCATCCGCGTGTGTGACTGTATTCATTTGAGTCCTGTGAAAGATCGCGCGTCAACGGAGAGATATAAGAACTACAATTGATATACTGACTTATCCGAACCTAATTGCCATAACGCATGCAGAAGCACGACGTTTTCCTTGAAATACTCCACTCTGAGCCGAGGCGGAACTTCCCCAGATTCTGGAATCATCGTCGCCTGGGGGACGTCCTTTGACTTTTTGTTCTGTTGATCAAGCGCTCTATTAAGAATTTTCTTGACGTTTTCTGAAGCGGTGTCGTATGGCTGGCGGACACAGAGTGCCCTATAATAGTGAAATAGGGAGCTGAACATGTCACCCTGGTAAAACGCGAGAATAGCGAGTTGATGAGATGAATTGCCCTCATATGGGACAAGAAAACGGGCTTGTTCGTAACATTGAATAGCCTTGTCGTAATTTCGAGCCCGCGGGATCGAGTCAAAGCCAGGTACGCCGCCTCTGCTTCCTCGGCCAACCCGTTTCGCTGGCGCTTTGCCATCCTCGTGACCGGCCTTGGGACGACCACCAGCCTCGTTATAAAGCTCACGGTATCTGGCGATGTCTCCGAGACAAACGATGGCCTTGTTCAAGATCGCAAGTCTGCTCTCATGTTCCGCAGGGATCGGGGCAGGCGTGCTCTCTTCAGGTGGGAAAGAAAAGTGATTACGTCCTTGATTCTGATTCGAAACGCCGTTGCTGTCGGCTGAATCAGGGAGGCTCGAAAGGTTGGCGTCATTTGAGGGCGTCACGAGGTTCAAGGCAACCAAAGCGGGCTGCGCTTCATGTAAAGCGAAGGATCGTTGGTATCGGACTACGAGTTGAGACCAAAACTTTTCTTCATCTGCAAGGAATTGTCGGAAGCGTTGCAGAAGTTTGCGATATTCAACGGGGCCATGACCACCTTGTCGTGGCTGGTGACGAGGTGCGGATTGGACTGTTCGTTCAAGCGTTCCGAGGCTCTGCTTGTAGTGGGAGATGAATTGATAGGACGTCTGCATCCATAAGTGTGTCTCAACATCCCTGGACTCCTTTGCATAAGGTTCGACCAGTAGCAGTCGCAGATATTGTCGCCTCAGACTTTATCAGAAGATTGATGAGAATGACTAGGGTGGTATTCCAAGAGTGCAGGATAACTCACTTCTTGCGACTAAACTCAACCTCCTTATCCCAAGGATTGTGCGTTTGGAGCAGCTCTTTTAAACCTTGTTGCATACCTTTAGCCTCTCTAACGTGATATGAGCCCAACTGTCGAGGTAAGCGACGGAAAAAGTTGAGTACCTCGCAAGATGAGAAGTCGAGTCGGACATTGTCTGTGAGATTAAGGGCTATAGGCCCATTTTCTAGCGCACTCTTGATATCGATGTTCAGCTGTACCGCGGGGCGCTGACCGTGGACAGCTAAGTAATAGCAGTCGTGGGAAACGATGAAACCTTTGCTCCTCGCTCGCCGGGGACCTTCAGTACCGCCACCAGTTGCCACCAGCGACCACCCTAGGACCACAAGTACATGGCCCTATAGTCTGTCGTTAAAATGGGGTGACTGTTCCCTTTTTTCCGGTGCGCGGCTGTCTCATTTGCTGTTGAATTTTCGATCATCATAGCCGTCTGGACCGCCTTCTCGTCACACCCTACTCCCTGGTCGCTTGGGTGCTTGCGGAGAGCCTAGCAATTGACCTTAAATCATCGCTAGTTCAGGGGCCTTATGAAAAAAAAAAAGGTCAACGCAGTCACGTCGGACCGCTCACTGAAAAAAGTCATGTGCTCCAGTACAATCTGGCTCTTTCAAGCAAGGTGCTTCAAGTTGGGCTACAAGGCTATATTGTTGCAAGGCCGGACCAGGCCATGAACCACCCTTAGAGCTGCGCTCGCTGGTGCCAGAATAGATGCCGCGGGAAAATAAAAGCCGGTACATCATATCTGTAGGATCACGGCGAGTCCGGACCACGACTCACGGTCGTTCTCAAGTGTTGCATTGGCATGGACCGCGGCATTTGCCGACATGAGAGGGGCCCATCTCAGTCAATGAAATTCTACAGCCCTCACTGCCCATTAATATTGGCGTCCACGCTGTTACACGTCGAATTCAAGGTGAGCGCATGCTCCTCGCCGCCCTCCATGAACTTTGAGCGTTCTGGCTCGGCCCTGTCCGCAGGCTTATCTCACGCGCTACTTTATTTAGCAGGAGTATCTACACATTCGCGCATGGCTATGTTGCACACGAGCAAGTTCGCTGGTGCCTCGTGATCAGCAGTACGAAGCCTACAAGTTACAAATCCGGTTGCGCAATCAGTGGTCCACTCGAACGCAAATTGATCCGCTCCTGTGGAATAAGCTGATTCTGAAAAGAATATCATTTTATCCTGCCAGTGTAGAGCCGAGGTCCCGCGCCGCGCCAGGTCCGAAGGGGGAGAGGGGGTCAGCGGCACATACTACCAGCAGTTTGGCTCTGATTGAGAGGGCGTGGTTTGGTAAAGTGCTTCCTCTGCTGGGTGTCGCACCTACTTACCTGTAAGTACATGTTGCGTGCCCTGGAAATCAACAATTTGCACTTATGAGGATAGATTAAAAAATGTCTGCCATGTTTGGCTAGCAACACATCCAGCGGTATGTTCATCCCATTTTGCTTGAAGGGGCTGGCCGCACGGCTCTTTAAATGCTTCGATGCTCTATCAGCCATCACAGATCTCCCCTCCAGAAAGTAGAAAAGCCGCGCAGAGTCGCTTGGCCAGCCCAGTTCTCAGAGCCCCTCCTCCACTCGCTGCGTTAACCCTCCCGCAACATATACCTTGCGTGACCACCCCATACTTGACAGCCAACCCATCCACTCTCCAATCACCTCACTATCACGATGCCTCCCTTCTACGAACTCTCTGTCGCCTCCTTTGGGCAACCATCACCTTCAAAATCGAAGTGGGCCATCGCCGTCATCTTCTCCCCATCCTCCGGGCACTCGCTCGTATATCAAATCGTCGGCTCGGCCTCTGACTACAGTCTGGATGCCCCACAGTCGGTCACACTGAAGGAGGGGGAGAACGGATATGTAGGCAAAATACCTGTCGGGTTGGTGGACTCTGAGAGGCTCCACCAGCTACAATCTGCCCTTGCTTCGATCCCTGTCGTGCATGGGAATCCTGCGTGGAACTCTCATAATTGGGTCATGGAGGGAATATTAGCGTTGCGCAAATTGGAGGGATACCATATCGAGAAGCATGTGACATCCCAATGGGTGTCAGAACGGCTTGGTGGGAAGTAGGGGGAGAGTGCTTGGCGAGTAGCTCATGACACATGTACTTGGACTCTTTTGATACCACAGCTGATAGATGGTGTATATGCTGGGACTTTGGAACGGTCGTGGATTTGTATTTCTTAGGTTGTTTGTGGGTCATCGTATGCTGCTTAGAATATTTAGCGAGTTCACGGCTGTCTGCGACGAGAAGTTCGGAGTTTCAACGCTTTTTAACCTAGCAATTACGGGGTGCGAATGTGTGCGAGCACCCGCCAGGAACAACTGTCTTGTCCTTACTTACTTGAGTCAGCGAACGTCACGTCCGAACTTCGATGACTCACCGAGAACAGACTGGATTAAGCACTGACAGTTTCATTAATAGAGATGTTAGACGAGGGTGGACTCTCCTGGACACCATCCTGAAGCTTGAGGGTAATACGTGGAACTCACGGTTGTCGAGACCGGCTTCTGACGATGATGATTCCATGGCTTGATACGTAAATCATATCTTCGCTCGCGCATGTGTAAAGAATAAATCTGGACCATCGCACCGGCGATCTCAAAGGATGGGTCCAGAAACAGACCGAAACAGTCAGTGACAGAACCTGTGACCAACCTGTCGCACCCATTAATCCACAAACTCTTACGGTTCATTTCGGGATGCGAATCGAAGTGAAAAGAGGGAAATGTCTTCTCACCCGCGGAAAATATTTAAATGATCATGTTGTTATAATTTCGTGTGCGAGGGATCCGTGGCAAAGGGCCAAAGGGCCAATCTACCATGCGTATCAGGATTAACTTGTGACTTCCCAGGGTTTTGTCCTCAACGGTGTAATCGATTCACTGGGAACGCCGTCCTGGAGTGATTGTGGAGTCGGAAACAATGTGTCGTGCACGATGTGCAGGATCAACTTACGTTCAAGGTATCCGGAATAATTCTGTTGTTAGGGATGTCACCGATCCGTCCCTGCTCAATCATACTTTTCAGTTCAGCGAAAGTCAACACCCGTGTCTCTCCGTGCACTGCTCCTGAGGGCGTTTGATTGCATTCATTTCCGCTCTGAGTATGGAAGCGATCCAAGTCCGCGGTACGACCAGCCCGGATATCTTCGAGGCCAATACTATGACCAGTAATGCTAGCCCAACTTAATGAGGTAACTGCGTCTTGGGCGAAAAAGGCCATCAGAACCACACACCGGTTGAAGTAGAAGACCTTTGTCTTCAAAACAAGTTCTGATCTCTCATTGTCAGAAACCTCGCTCATTGATTCATGTGCAAGGATCCCAGAAAGACCTTGCTAAGATGCGGTGGGCCGTTGAGTATAGGGGTGGTATACAAACAGGCGCACCTGGAAAGCTTTATCCGAGGAGAAAGGAAAACTATGAAATTGGCCAAGAACACGTTGTTTCCGCTCGCCTCCCGGGTCGATGGTCTGTGAGGCATCGTGACCCTGTAATGTAGACATGCTAGAAAGGTCGCCGACGTTCACGAAGCGACGTAAATAGACTTGCGGTGTACTTTATCGAATTTAAGAACCTGAGCGTATGGAAGTAGAAGAAGGGCTGAAGACCGATCTTGCGGTGCACTTGGTCAAATTTGAGTACCTGGACGTATGGATCCAGCTGCGGACAAGTCGCGTTTGGTCTCAGTCGCAGCCTGTGGCACTTGGTCGATCACTTGGCCGATTAGGTAATACAAATTTCAGGTCGTTCCCCTCCACTGCTGGTCCACGTCGTTACCGTGACTAGAGCTTGCGGACTTCAAAAGAGGCTCACAGTGAACCATGTCGACCGGTGTTAGCAAGATCGTGGCCCAGCGGAACCATCGTATCCTCGCGGAGCTCGTGTTGAAACCAGGAAATGGTATGTATCCTCGCTCTCGCAAGGCGCAAACCGGCGGAGACAGTACAAGCCTAACACCGCGCTTTCCTCCCTTCAACAGACATTTGCGCAGACTGTAAAGCACGTACTCCGAGATGGGCGTCTCACAATTTGGGCATTTTTATCTGGTGCGCATTTGTTTCTGCATCTCTACAAGGCAGCGCACATTAACAGGTGTACAGTATGAATTGTGCCAGCATCCACCGCAAAATTGGGACGCACATCACCAAAGTGTATGTCAACTGTATTTCATGCATATCGGTTCTCCAGCTTGATGTTGGACACCCATGCAGTAAGAGTATAACCCTGGATCAGTGGACCAAGGAACAAGTCGAAGTGAGACATTAGTCTTATCGGTTGAGGACAGCTAATCTTAACTCGTTTCACGCAAGGTTATGAAGGAGAGGGGGAACCTCAAGTCAAACGCGTTATATAACCCCAACGAGGCTCGCCACCCGCCACCAACAAACATGTCAGACTCGGAACGTGACTCCGAACTAGAGACATTCATACGTTGTAGGAGAATGTCCTTCTCTGCCTTGAGATTTGCTTATAAGGGTTTTCTTAGCGAAATATGAGTTCAAACGGTTCATGGACCGAAAGTTTAGTTCTACTTCCCAGCACCCCGCGGCAGACCCGTGGGCGGCGTCTACACCATCTCGAATGCGGTCAACTCCACTAATGGACTCGGTGCAAATTGAACGAGAAGCGTCGCCCGGACCTCCGCCCCCACCTAAAACACCCGAAAATTTGCCCCCGAGACTTCATCTTTTGGCCACTGTACCTTCCCCATCGCGCAGTGCGCCACCTCCCTTCCGATCTACCTCCCATCCTCTTCCGCCACTAACCCACTCTGATAAACTTACTGCAGTCCCTCCACTAAGACAACCGACGTCGACACAGCCCTCCATACAGAAACCGGCAGGGAAAGTATGGGAAGATCTCGTCTCACTGCAAGGTCCTTCCCAGTCTTCCTCGCTTCCACTCCAGTATAGTCCGATAGACCCCACCACATTTTTCCCTTCCCAGCCGCAGGTCCCAGTTCAACAACAACCAACGACGCCCAGCAGCGCAACGAACCCGTTCATGAATTTGTCTCTCGGCCAAGTCAACGCGACCACTCCACTCGTCGCTGGCTCGGTATCCGTACCAACACCCAGCCTACAGGTTCCGTTCCTATCCTCCTCGCCCCTACCCAGTCCCGCGTTCCATCTCGGCGCCACGAATCCCTTCAGCCAGGTACCACCTTTATCGTCACCGGTTGCGGGCGTGAATGTCACCGCCTTCTCTACGAACTCGAACCCTTTTTCATCTTCGCCTATTCCGGTGTCTTTGGCCATGTCCACGCCCACGACGTCCTCTATGCAACCGTTCACAGCACTTCCGACAGGGGCCCCGCTGCATACACCACCCCTTTCGGACGTCTCGTCGTCGGCTCTGTCTTTTCCACGTACGCCGTTTGCCGCACCCGCAGCCCCCATCACGACTGGCCTGGCGCACAACCCCTTTGCGCTAGCTGGTTCTCCGGGGCAGATACCACTCTCAGCAGGCGGAGCGACGAATCCGTTTTCAGCGATGGAGATGGGGCAGGCAGGGTTTTCGGCGGCAACTCCCCAGACCGTGTTCGGAACAACGGCGTTCTTGGGCCAACAACAGGCACAACAATTGCACCCACAACAGCAGCAGCAGCAGCAACAGCTGGGACTGATGCATGGGTTCGGCGGGTGGGCCGGACAGGGTGCACAAGGGACATTTTGAACGTCAAGCCCTTCGCTTTGCCACGCTCGACACCCTATGTAGATTGGTCGGTGAAAGGGCTGAGGTTCAGAGGTGCGTCCTGGCCACCGTGACGGATATTTTTACGGGTGATATAAGTTCATGGGACATTTTGGATACGTATATACATTCCATCTACTGTCCATCTGTCGTTACCCTTGCGGCCTCACTTTTCAGGTTTCATATCGTACTTTACTTATCTTGCTGCTATGATAATGTGCGCGCGAGGCCGGCGGTGTTTGTTGGCAATTCAGCCATACTAATGGACCTGTACTGTGTCATCCGACGAGATGGCTAAGATTCGACAGGCAGCCTGCATGCGGGAGTGATTGGGACGAGGGACCACCTTTACAGGCAACTCATCTCCGAGTCAGTGATCTATTACATAGGGGCTCTACAAATTGGCGGAAACGGGGGCGATAGCAGTCAGGGAAAATGATAGCAGTCAGACAGTCACGGGTGCTATAGAGGCGGAAACGACAAGCCAAGGTGGAGTCCAAATTGGACTGAAATTCCTTCGCCTCGCTCTAGAGCACCGTATCACCATCCGGTGTGAAGGGGGCTAGACTTGACCGTTTTGCCAGCATATGATAAAGCACTTGTAACGTGTATGACATTGACAGTGGACATGGCATATTATATTATTAGTACTTATTACTTGTCGATATGACCCAGCGCCCGCGTTCACCCCTGGCTTTTTCGGCGCACACCTAGTGTAACCAACTAGAGGCAAGTCGGGGGCGGGTTGTAACTTGTCTCTTGGAGCAGAGGCAGTGCTTCAAGCGATGTTGCGCCGTACAGTTGATTCCATTCAAACGGATAAGTTCACCCTAAGGCCTATGCCTTCATCCGTACCTTGCGGATGATCCTTGGTCACCTGCCCTCGCCACGTACGGAGCCCGGAAGGGTTCTCGGTGGCCGGTGTCACTCTCACTCTCACTGCCACGGGCACTTGTAACTCGGATGTATTGACAACACATGCCACAAATTGTGGCGCTTATAGAGCATGCAAAATAACACGGTTATTGTATTAGCGGGATGATATGAAAATCATCGTATTGATATCATGTACATCCTTTAAAAATTGTGAAAAAGGCGTTGTAGAGGGTGAGATAGCTCCAAAAGTGACGAGAGAGCAAGATGACAATTTTAGCAAGCCGAGTACTATGACGACTTGCATTTTTCGACCAACATTATATCTAGTGACGCCGTGCTGCTAACTGCATGCCGAACGAAGCCAGAATCTCCAATATGCGGAGTTGAGAGGAGCAGGCAAATTCGTTTCTATGATGTGATAGACTGACTGACTGATCCGGGCCGGCCCGTTCGGTAGCTTTAAGAAGCTAACATGAGTGACTAATGTCGGCTATGAGCTCGGAAGTGTCAGCACAGCTTGTTGGGTATACTAGGTTGAAACTCAAACAGATTCCGTCAAACCTCCGCTGTAGCAGCGGAAGGGAAACTTTCAAACTCCTCATCTTAAGCCAGACGGCGCTGATAATCTCCCTGGACGAGATACCGTCTTTGTAACCACAACGCAGTGGGTAATCTTTAGGACTGGCCTAAACGTCAGTCCAAACTTGAAATATAAGTCAAGTTTGGCTGATTAAATTTGAAATATTGTATGGTTAAGGGATTATACTTCAAAATTAACCTTCAGGCCATACTTTAATAATTAATTTCATGTTTAGAGTGACGTTTAGGCTGGTCCTAAAGATTGCTCACCACGTTGTGAATGTTACCACTCGTTACGATTCCTTATTGTTGGACCTACCAAACATGTAGCCCTGATCGGATAGTCTAGCGGACGTGAGATACCGTATACGAACACTCTCAAAGTGACTCTAGGATTGCTCAAAGAGCTGACATTCAGGCCTCATGTTGGGTCATTCAAAACTCCTTTCAAGCCGCATTGACCTCCGACACCAACTCCGCTTTCTGACAACGATTGAGACGGCTAAAAATCAAATAAATATCTCGACACATTTTACTGTAATACGTGTTCTTTTGTTTTGTTTTTTGTCGTATTGGGTTCTTAATTACTTGTCGCTAAGTAACACTCCTGCACGTCACGTTGGTCGACAGCGCAAGTCGGCTACCTTACCTTGGCATGAAAAGTTAATCAGTGCGGTACGGATTGGTCGTAATTCATCCACGAACAAACTTTAATCTTCATTAGGGTTAGGTAACACAATGATGCATTATTACCTTATGTATCATCCCGTCTACCCACTTGCCGCACACACCAGCTTATCAAGTCATGATCCATTGTCTTTCGCGTCTTCTGGCGCCAGAGTCGATCATTCATCATGATTTAGACACGCAGATCAACATATGCTAAGTACACACTTCATGTCCATATAGTCATACATCACTTGTTCAGTCGTAATGTTTCTCGGCATATTACATCTGCAAAAAAAAAGCAAAGAGACA
>JBBPUO010000225.1:8463-20907 GCA_038094755.1 Caloboletus firmus | reverse complement strand
CAGCTTGTCCATCAATGACGAGTTCAAAGTCCCCCCATCACCCCTAGTCATCGTCGTCGTCACGTCCACCACCTCTGAACAGCGCCAACAAATCCTCCAGGCCGAGTTTCATATTCTTGATCTTGTCACCGCTCAATGCCGCCTTAGCGAGGTCCCGTTTGGCATCTTGAAGCTGGGAAGAACATAAGAAAGAACTTATCAGTCATATGTCTTGGGTCACACCCAGGAGAGATATCGGGTGGCAGGGGAATAAACCCGTCCAATCTCACACTCACCTGTAAAATCCGAGTCTCCACCGTATCGGGTATCATGAGTTTGTAGATATTGACGTCCCGCGTTTGTCCAAATCGATGAGCACGGTCATACGCTTGATCCTGTTGTCCAGATTTATTGTTACCACACCGATCATTCGCCATAGACGGGAATAGAATGTGACGAATTCCAAAGAATAACCAAGCGTGAGGACCCAAAAGGAGTCGAGAGAAAAAGAAGAGAATAATGATTGGAACCAAACAGGGAACGTAAGAGCACAAGCACCCGATCAGCATAGATGACAAAGAGCCAACGGAGAAACTCACCTCAAGCGAAGGGTTCCACCACATATCAACGAGAATCACGTTGTTGCACGCGGTCAAGTTAAGGCCTAGATTGATAAATCACACCATATCCGGTCCGCAGTAACCCACCACGACCGATGAAGCAGTGGGCGCACACCACATAACGCGATCAGTGTAAGTGGTGGTGTAGCAGGTGTGACAGTGAGGATTTTGAATTGAAACTTAATCAGTCATCAGGAACAAGGAGAATCACAGACGAAAATAAGATTCAGGGAAATAGGGTGGTCCCCGCAAAAACGCCTGGCGCAACTTCGCGGGAACAACAACCAGGGCTCAATGTATGAACATGATCCCGAATGCAGATGCGCGAAAAACATCCAAGAGCATTGCTACACTGGACGTCTATGCGTAGCCCCGAGTAGAAAGGTAAAAGGGTAGGTGACAGGAAACAACGAAGGCGATGGAAACTCAAAGGCAAAGGCAAACGTTCACAGAACTCACCAGTACTGCCTGCTTTAAATGAAATCAATATGCAACGCGTTGTCTTGCTGTTTCGGATCTTCTCCAGGCTAGCTTCACGTTTGTCCTTAGGCATCGAACCGTCATCTAATGGCGCAAATTTGTCAGTGTTTGTCTCACTCGCGCGGTACACAGTTGGCGAGGAAGGAGCCTCAGGTGAAACTTGATCAAAGCACACACATACATCGAACATGCTTAATACCCTGTGCGTCCAGAAACGGTTCAATCAAATTCAGCATGGTTGTGAACTGCGAGAAAATGATTGTCTTTTCTACGCCCTCAGAGCGTTCGTCAATCATCTTCAAGATATCCAAGATTTTCTTGATCTTGGCAGACTCGGGAGGAAGGTCCGAGTTCATTGCGGGCTCTACAGTCTTGACAAGAGGTTGGCATTCTTTGCAGTGTGTTGCATTGCCTCCCGCTGGAAGGCTGCAGTAGACAGAGTAAGGAGGAAGCCAACAAGGTGCAAAGGAACGACGGACATGGTCTGGCAGAGCTGACACTTCTTCGCACCCGACATGCCTAGCTGTCCAAACATAACCGCGAGATCTTCTGCATCATCTTCATCATCTTTAGCAGCCTTGGGCTCGGCTGCATCTTTGTCGACGCGATAATCCTTAGAAACAAGCAAGGGGTGATTGCAGGCTAGTATTCAACCCAGCGTGATCAATCTTTTCCTTCGCTTCGATTGCACCAAACGCTCACCTTGACGGAGCCTAAGCAGCAAAACCAATACATGCGTATAATTGACTTTGTCGGATTGAACAAGCTTATTAACTTCCGACGTCATTCTGGTTTCAAGCAACCGATAAAACTCTTTTTCAGTAGCATTGAAAGAACATTCGACCAGCTCGAGGATACGTTCAGGTAGCTGAAGGAGCGGCTTGCCGTTCAGGATTTGATTCTTGGTACGTCGAAGCATGATTGCTTTGAGGACAACCTATAGTACAGAAGCGTCCGGTCAAGAGATGGACCGCAGTAGGTGATGTGTGAACCCACATGCAAACGTTTAAGTGCACGGGTAGGCCGTCCGTTTTTCACGGGTTTCGCGATCTGTTCATTGTAAGTATGCCACTCGTTAAGAGGTCGGATCCGGAGGAAGTTAATCAAAGAATAAAGTTCCTCAACATTGTTTTGCCTGGTGATCACGGCTAAATGAAATGCAAGTCGAAGAAAGTGAAGGCACCTACATCGGGGTACCGGTGAGACACCATCTGAATTTACCTTCCAACGCACAACATGCAAGGGCACTTTTTGTGTTTCGGTTCTTGATGTTATGAGCTTCGTCTATTTGCAAATGGTTCTTCAACGGCCAGCACATTGGATCAGCCACAAGATCACATACCGAGCACGATGCGGAACCATTTCACTTGAAACAACGCATCCTTCGACTTCCCAGTTCTTTTTTTGCTAGCCAACCTTTTTGACAATCCTTCCGAAGAATCGGAACCGGAATCTGAGGCAGCTGCCATGACCTTTGACTTCGATTTCTTGGGTTTGGTCTCATCTTTGGCCTCTGGGATGAATGTTGCATATTCAGATGCAACAGTCGAGTAGGACGTCACAACAACGTGCGCTTGTTTCAATTTCAAAGGGTCTGTTGTACGACTTTGGCCGTGGTGCTCGATGACGCGGAGCCCAACTGCCATACGAGAAATCTCGGAAGCCCATTGCGAGACAAGGGAGACCGGGCAGATGACACTGGAAACGAATGAAATAAGTACATCTCACGCAGCAAATGTGTGGCCATGGCCTTACAGTGTACTGGCAGCCCATCCATCCAGCTTGTCTGATTTCTTGGCACGGCCCTCGACGATACGAGTGAGGGTTTGGATAGTTTTTCCGAGACTGTGTCCCGTCAGAGACAATCACAATCGCGTGTAGAGCACGCCTACTTACCCCATGTCATCAGCCAATATTCCCCCATTCTTCCTGCCAGTCTCACGCTCGCGCATCCAGTTTCGCCCGATGACTTGATGAGGCAAGAGTGCGATGCCGTCCGCGAATCCAGGTACGATCGCTTCACTCATATCGATTTCTGTGTCTTCGGTGCTATTTACGGTATCCTCTACCAGCGCACGCAGGGCCTTCTCTGCTTCAGCAGCAGACATGCGAGGGTCATAGAAGTTACGCTCGTCAGGCTCATCGAAAGTCTCCCACGTTGGGAGATCCACGTTACTAGGAACTCGTGTTTTCGCGGGGACCTCGATGGGAGCTGGCACAGCTGTGCGTTGCGGTGGCGCTGCGGGTGTGGCGCGGTCGAGAGTGGCTAGTATTTGGCTCTTAACTGCCGCCCCGGCACCAATAGCAGCCTGAGCAGACTTCGGTTGTGTTGGGCTGGTTACGTCAAGACACAGGCAAAGAACAATTAGGTGGGAAACTCACGCGTCGTCCTCTTCGTTGGATGAGATGACAATCGGGCGGTTCCTGTTACTGTTCTTCACGGCGAATGGGAGGGATTGGGGCTCAGAGGACCCAGAACTAGAGGAAGATAGAGACTTATCGAATTAAGATGCATGCTTCAGATATGAGAGCTCGTTTACTCACGACAACGCTGGACCCCGATTGAGATGGCCTCTGGCCTGGCTTGTAGAACTCTGGATAGATGTTTGGGTCTTGAAGGAGTTGTTTACGCCTTGAAGAGGGTAAGAATTATGACTATCTAAGCCAGGTCTATGCATACCTAGCTTCCATGGCTGAAATACTGAGACTTGGATTGTGATTGTAGTAGTGGAAGAAAGAAAAGCGGGTTGTTTTTGGCTCACGCGACGCGTCACAAGTCACGTGATTGTAGCGACTGATCTTCTTCGGGTAATCCCGTGTTTCGTTCAGTGTAACAACATCGTGTTCCTTCCATGAGAGTTGACTAGGACTACGAAGGTTCGAAGGATAGATAGCTGTAACGCAAGTCTTTGCCCAGGAAAACACACCGCCATGAACGCTATCTCCGCCCGAGAAGCAAGCAAACCTTTCGATCCCCAACCATTACGCAGATTGGAATGAGGAATCCGGTACTACCTTCCGAAAAGTCGCGTACATTCGAAGGCTGGAGCTATCCCCTCCTCTACTTCCTTTCCCCTTGGCTGCTCATAATACATAGTTTCCCGAGCCGCAGAACCCTTTAGAGACCTAGCCGAACGTAACAGAGGAACGAGTGACGATATTACTGTAAGTTACACTGTAAGCCCCATTGGCACATCAGTCACGTGCATACAGTATATATTCCCCGTTACACCTCAGAGATAGGCAGTCGTCCTTGTACCAGTACCCCGTAGTTGTCCGTATAGAGCGTAGTCCAGCTTTGTTCGTCCGCTCGTCTTAGTGTTTCCCGCTGTCGGCCACGGCAGGTTTCCAATTACATCTTCTCTGATTGGCAACATCGCATGCCGAACGTCTCGGAATGAGTTTACCATTTGTGTGTGGTTTGTGGGACCATGGTGACATATTCTTTGTAACGAGAAAGCCTCTTGCACGTCGTGACCGCAGCGGTTACACATGGCTACAATAGGGAGTCTGTATTCTAACACCTTGGCCAATGGCCATCTTAACAGACGATCTGAAATATGGCGTCGAGGGCGATGGCAAGGGACGTCGGCGATCTCTCGATCCGTCAATGCGATACTCCACTCCGAAACCGTGCGCTCACGAGGAGTCCCTGAAGGTGTGGAAGTGTGCTCAGTGTCTGGAGTAATCTGACCACTCGTTAAACCGGCTTTTGTAAACTGCGCCCGAGCTGCGAGACCGAAGACCGTTTCAGAATTTCTGACGGATGGGTGGGCGGTCCGAGGATTTCAGATCAGTCCAAACGCAATAGTTCGCTCGACGAAAGGGCAGTTAGTGCTATGCATGCGTTAGGATGGAGCGAAATCGACGCATGGAACGCAACGATTTAATCTTCGAGTTGGCGTGCTCTGTTGTGAACCAGAGCTTAGCACTTAGCATTCAGAAATGCCTCGACTCTCCGACACTGGAGGCCATGACGGAGTAGCCTTTTCACTGTGTGATGTGAATCTGGGGCATACCTATCGATTCATAACGTCGACGCAAAGTTTTGCGCCGAGCTAAACTCCTTCCGCCACAATACAGAAAGAGCTAGTGACCTCACGACGTCTAGCCTGGTGAGTCCTCTTTCAGATCAGGGTATTCGGCAGTAGGTAGCGACCGAAGCTAGTCATGTACGAAAGCGAGGACAGCAAAGCGAAACTTACGACGAATATCCTAAGGATGCGTTTATCTAATATACGCAAACACTGATCGACCTCTTGATGCCTGCAAAGCCTTCCTGGACTGGACCAGATATCTCTCCATTTATGCGCCATTTTGGATGCCCATGCGGTATTGCTTCATGCGAGCACGCGATCATGTGTGTCGATTTGTGATTGACAATGTCTACCACGCCAAGTACCACGGATACTGCACCAGAACAGAGTCTAGTCCGAGGCCGATCACTTATCCGAGGTCAGGCCCCCGCATCAGCAGAGACAGGTTGTAGCATCTATTTATTGTTGGACGATTCTGTGTGAATGCGAGTGGGGGACACGCAGCAAGAGAAGGGTCATTCTAGGGTCATTCCTGCGGCCATGTGTAAAGCGAGAAGATAACCTGAACGAGAACTGCTACACTCGTGATCTAAAGGGGATCACATACTATCGTCAGAAAGATCAACATTGGCCATCCGAGGGCGCCGATGGAGACTTGGGCGTAGACATGATAAAGTCCCACATTCTGGTGTATTTATGGTTTCGAAGTTCAAGTCCGTGGGGGCGAGGGGGTTTTGGGTGGGATTCGCTTGGAACTTTGTGGCACGAAAATTCAATTATTTGTCCAGTATTAACCAAATAAGGGTAATACTTTTGCCACAGAAATTGGGAAAAATGCGTTTCGAGGGGTGCTGACCGCCAACGATTTATAATACTGGCGTGACATCTGCAAAATAATGTGTTCTGTAACTTGTTCGCCGCTGTCGTCGACCTCAACGGCGGGAAACGGACTCGAAATGCCCTCCCCAATCGCACTCAGTCCATCCTCGCCATCCCCATCCATTTTTAAGAAGAAAAGGTCGCTCGGACAGCTGCCGTCCATGGCAACCGCTGCTTCCTACCTTTCTGCAGTACACGAAGCCGACTCTCGTGCCCGCGGACATGACATTTCCCCCGCGTCTACCCCCGCATTGTCAACGTCGTCCTCTATAACGAGCTCTTCAGAGGACACCGTTCTTCATGAATCTGATGACAACAGCACGGGCCTCGCGTATCCTCGCACCCCTCCTACCTCTGAGCAAGTTTTCAGCACCGTTCACACGGAATTCGGCCACTGCGCTAACGAGAGCTATCGCTGCGTTTCGCAACACAACCCCGACAAACCTGTCACCGAACACAAGATAGAAGAACCCCCCTACTACATTTTGATCACGACCTACATCAGCTACCTCATGTTGATTGTTTTCGGTCACCTCCGCGATTTCTTTGGAAAACGTTTCGCAAAGCAATACTATACGCATCTCATGCCTTACGATGTACGTGCATTCCGTTGCAATGGATTCTCATCTTTCTGACATGGGTTTATAGGGTTATGCGCCTCTGAATTCAGATTTTGACTCGTTCTACACCCGTCGGCTTAAGCGTCGCATGGATGATTGCTTTTCCCATCCTGTCACGGGCGTCGCTGGACGTACCATCCTTGTCTACGACCGATACTCAGAGGACTGCAATTACACCCAGATATACCCTGGCACGAAAACCCGCGCTCTCAACATTTCTTCATACAATTATCTTGGATTTGCGCAAGCACGCGGTGGTTGCGCCGATGCGGTAGAGGAGTCAATTAAACGGTATGGCGTTTCGGCGTGTGGCTCCCGCTTGGAAGGCGGTTCGAACGAGCTCCATCTCATGGCCGAGGCTCTTGTTGCGCGTTTTGTTGGCATGGAGGATGCATTAATTAGTTCAATGGGATTCGCAACGAACTCCACGTTCATTCCTGCAATAGTAGGCAAGGGATCCCTGGTGATTTCCGACGAGCTCAACCACGCGTCAATCCGTTTTGGTGTCAGAACCAGTGGTGCACAAGTCCGGATGTTCAAGCATAACGACATGCAAAGCTTGGAATCGTTGCTTCGGGAAGTAATCAGTCAGGGCCAGCCCAAGACCCATCGTCCGTGGAAAAAAATACTGCTTATTGTTGAAGGTCTCTACAGTATGGAGGGGAGCTTGGTAAACCTACCTCACATTATGGAGCTCAAGAGGAAGTACAAGGTAGAATGTTTTCGAGTAGCGGGTTTATATTGGCTGATAATGTCGTCCAGTTCTACTTGTTTGTTGATGAAGCTCACTCGATCGGTGCCCTCGGTCCTCATGGTCGCGGTGTCTGCGATTACTTCAATATTCCACCTCGATCTGTTGATGTTCTCATGGGAACGTTCACGAAATCATTTGGCGCAGCCGGGGGATATATTGCTGGTCCAAAACATCTTATTGACGCTCTTCGCGTCCGTGGGCATTCCGGCATGTATGCGGAAGCAATGTCGCCACCGGTCCTTACCCAGGTTGTCTCCAGTATGGCTAGCATCATGGGTGTTTCTCCACCCCCCATCCCTTCGAAAGCAGCCTTGACGTTGTCACCATCGAGTTCAGTTTCCACACTCCGGTCCGCAGAAGATGATGTTCACCCGGGAATGGCACCCGCTTCGGCGATCCCATCATGGATATCCCTTCCTCCGGCTCTTGCCGACGGATCAGAGGCTCGCATGCGTATCCGCCGCTTGGCTTTCAATTCGCGATATCTTCACGCGGGCCTCAAGAAGCTTGGCTTTATCACTTATGGCCACCCATTCTCCCCTATTGTTCCCCTTCTGATCTACAACCCTGGCAAGATGGCCACTTTCGCTCGGATGATGCGCACTCGGCAAACAGCGATTGTCGTCGTCGTCGTCGCATACCCCGCCACCCCGCTCGTTACTTCTAGAGTGCGGTTCTGCGTCAGTGCAGCACACACCAAGGACGACATCGACATGATCCTGCGGGCATGCGACGAGCTTGGTGATATCCTTGATCTCAAGCATGGGCACGGCGAGAGATGGCCATTGGAGCAGATTACGAAGCGAAGTGTAGAGCTTGTCAATTATATCTAATCTACGCTCGTCTTTTTCCTTCTTTCTACATTCCTGTTTGAACGTGGTGACGTTCCACTCATTGGACCCGGTTGCTGCATTTTCTAGAAGGCGTTCTTGGATACATCACTTTATAGTATTTTCACAACTGACTCGTCTTTTTCAAGTACTTTCATTGCAAATAATTTATGTATCTTACCAGATGCTTTACAAATACATATTTCAAAACTTGACGGGGACGCGTAGCTCGGAGCTGTCTATCATAGTATCAGACAACGTATTGACGAGCACCGTGGAAGTGTTAGTGGTAGGGGCTTGGATGACAGACACGAAGGTAATAGATTCAAGCACGCGGAGAATCGAACGTCCCCCAGCGGCCCGCGATCACGCTGATGGGTCAAGGACTACTGTGACACATGCACGTCGCTATGATACGGCCGGTTTGTGTTTTCGTGCACCGAAACAACACTGACATACCTTGTTGTTGCCTCGGGGTTTTACGGATGGGTTGTCTGGTCGACGATGCCGAGGGAATGTGTGCACTTGTGCGCCTCGGTTGTTCCCGGTACGATGCACAACTTGAAAAGGAGTACTCGCTGGCGGCCGAAATACGAGCCGGTCCTACAGGGGGGGAATTCGTCTTACCTACGGATACGGTTAGTCCTCGGCCGGGCCCAGGGCCTAACTCGGGTCCGACTCGATGATGAAAAGAGACACTGGCGCTGTTCCCTTTGGTTTGGTATCAGGAACAGTATCATAGGTATGTGGGGGGGTTGATGCGGCGCATGCACATGCACTGGCGTTGATTGTAGCTTCGGCAGTGTCATATGGCCTATGGGGTACCCACCTTGTCAATTCGAAGTCGGAGGTCTGGGCACTATCAAAACCTGAACAGCGCTTGACCATAGGCGCGCCGCGCGAGGCGTTTCGGTGATACTATTAGGACCGTTGTACTCCAGGCATCAAAGTCAAGTGACGACCTCACAATACATATAATGCGAAGCCGAGCCGGCATGATGCATACTCGCTGCTCGAGTGTCGCAGGTGTTATCATTGTCAGCACGGTCGTGAATCGGATCACCATTCCAGAAGAAGACGATGCGAGACTGGGATGGAACCGCAACACCTTTTCTGCATCTCCGGTGTGTAGGTCCCACAAGAGATCTTGGCATATGCCGGGCCGGCTATCACATCACGACGACGAAGTGAGTGAACGTGCGGCGTCCAGTTGGATAAAGATTTCAACGGTGCCGGTGGGGGGCGATCCGCATGGGATTTGGGACTTCGGAGCCCGATGCGCGATCCAACCATCTCGCTACACTGTCCGATCATATCTGAGTGAAAAAAAACAACGGACGTCCTAACCATGATAGGAAATGGGGACGACCCGGAACGATCAGGAAAAGGAAGAGAAAAAACGTACGCAGATTGAACCAAAGCGACAGCCAACTTTCAGGCGATCGCCTGGAAGGTGTTGAACACGAATAATTACCGTGACCGCGCTCAGAGTCTCGGAATCATCTGCATCGTAGGGCCACTGTTCGAGAGCCGCCAAAAAGACCATCGTGGCGCCGAGTGCGATGGCGAAGAACTTGGAGTCGAAGAAATATTCGGTCCCGTTGCACGCTGCGATCCAACTTGTATATCACTCATTCCACCCCAAAAGTAGCTGGGCGGGCGTGCCAAGCTCCCAGCTAACAATCAACACTGTGGGAAGCAAATTCACTCTTAAAGATAGACCGGATACCAAAATCGTAGCGGCGCCAAGTCGCGCCGGTCCCCGACTCCGGATTTCAGGCTTCATGGTAAATGAGTCAACACGATATCATGATTTTCGCAAAACTTGTGTGACATTTTTGTAACAATCTGCAGGCCAAAAAATGAAGTGCGTCTTTAGAATTCGTGACCAACTTCCATGGCATCATCATCACAGCAGACAGTGATTTTTTTGGTAGGAGATTCTCCAGCTGGATTTTCTGTCGACTTCCTCTTTCCCTTATGTGACCTCGAAGCTGAGTTCTGCACACCAGTCCCAGCAGCTTGCTGTACCACGGCAACTTTCAAGTAAGGGTCGTACAGCATCAGCTTCATCTTCTTGAGGACGAGCTGATAGACTCTTGCACCATTGGGATCTTTGCTGCTCTTATTGTTCTTGATGGACCAGCTTTCAAATTAAATTTAGTGTTTGATTATCTCAAAGGAAGACAAAATTCAGACATACAGTTTGAGAGGGACTTCAACCTCAATGTCTCTGTCCTGCAAATTTGTTATATACTCTCCTGTGTGGATTTTTGCAGCCTCTTCTCATACCACAAGTGTAGTTTGTAAAGCTCAACTAGATAGGAGAACCAGTGGGGGATTCACAGAGATGTAGTAATCACCCCTCAATCAATGAAACAGACAATGATCTCTGAGAGAGAATCATTCTGAGTACAGAACAATGGGTGTATAACACACTTTCAATTGAATTCACAGAAAGAGAGACAAAACTGTCATTTTTGTGAACATAAATGGTAATCCCATCATAAAAGACATGACCAGCAAAATGAGGACACTGCAAACAGACAGAGTGATGGGAGGAAAGAGCATCACAAAACCAATTGCAGAAGTTCTGAGGAGTATCAAAGCAACAGTTTGTGAATTGTGGATAATAGATAGGATCATAGTATGAGGGGTATTTATTGACAGAGTGGACATGATTTGGAGAGGGACACAAGTCCTCATCCAGAACACAGGCTGCATGTCCTGCAAGCTTGTTAATGAATCTGTGTTCCAAATCAGTAAATTAGCAGAGATGAAAGGAGAACCACTTGCATTGTGCACTTGGGTGTCACTTTCATCATGGTTTCATGCAAGAGCAGCAAAACCCAAAGGATCCCATTAGATAATATACTATACAGTTTATAGTTGATTTCTCACACCATGGAATTAAATGGGGTTAGTGCTCATTGGTAGGGTACCTAATATTTGCTGCTGAGGAGAACTCTCCTCCACTACCATGGGAGTTGGGGAAAATTACTAGACTTATGCTTGAATAGTTACTGATGAGCCATTGAGCTTTCCTATTTACTGACAGACACCATCAGTGATTGTCACTTTTGGCTAACACAATATATTGATAATGTCTTTTGTTTCTCAGGGCCTTGCCAGTTGAAAAACATTGCAGTGCCATTTGGTATAATACAACCATGTCAATTACATTTAATGTCTGACTTGAGCCTGCATGTTGTCCAGCACAGTAGCATACCACCAAGCAGCGACATCAACTCAGAAAGCATTCTGATATTGCAGGTGTGCTAGTAGCACAACACAAAGTATAGCATACAAGACTATAGAAATGCAAAGTACATGACAGAATAGCTGCCATGGGAGATTGAAGCTAAACTTGAAGAGTCTGGACTCTAGAGAGGGTTACATGGCCATTTGAAAGAGTTGTCTGATCAAAGCTGGAGTAAGCCCTGCTTACAAGATTACATAAGCTAACAATATCCAACTTAAATGAGTAGCATCTATCCATTAACAAGTGCATAAATTCACTGAAGATCAAAAGATGAGACCTTTTAGAATAGTAATGGAGAATGGCATAAAAAGAAGGGGAGAAAATAGCCTGGGATAACAAGTATTGAGAGGATGATGGTCATGGTATGGGAATAAGAGAGAGTTGTTCAGAGTTTGAATTCTGGCACATGTTTGTGGCACATAAGGTAGTCATGTGATTTTGCCTTCTTTGCTACATCAGGAAGAAAGGTTTGTGCCTATAGTACCTCACACAGCTTTATAGCCAGTATAGCACTATGTTATCACTACAGTTACTATCTTGTAAAACAGGTTCTATATAGACTATTGTAGACTACTGTATAGTAGTAGCATCCAACAAGCAGTTGTGCTATATAATTCCACTTTAACTTATTGTAGTACAAGTAAACTATATTGTACAATGATCATGCAGTAAAGGGTTGGCCAACTTTATACACATTCAAAGATTTGATACATAACTATCTAACTAGTCATAATTGAACCACATCAAGTAATGCCACTGGCATTGGCATTGTTAGCCCAAGAAGGCTAAACTTGCTGTTACGGACACGCTTTTTACGTATGATTTTCTTTTTATTTTCTCTTTTCCACGATCACGTGACCTTGCACGTGACTTACTTATTTCCACGATCACGTGACGTACACATGGTCATCCCGATACGATCTAGGGCACGGTCCCTATAGTCGGCTATTTAATATCCGTCGACCCTGAAGACCCTGAGGGTT
>JBBPUO010000224.1:18860-34639 GCA_038094755.1 Caloboletus firmus | reverse complement strand
ACCAAGCCATCGAGTATGCCAAACTGCTCAAAGCGAATATCCCCACTTGGGATAATTTACTGATCGTTATGCGTGCTTACTTGTGAGTCACTTCATCTCAACATTGTGTGCGCCTAACTCAATGTGACTCCCCATCAACAGTGAAGTATGTCACATACCATCCCAACGCTTTTCCCACTGAGCTCCTCTGCAGAAACCAAGAACGACTGTCGGCTGGAAAGGCTTGATTAACGACCCCGTATGTCCCTCCCTCGCAATTTAGACGCCTCGCTCACCTTGTCATACCCCTCCAGGACATCGACGGGTCCTTCCAGATCAACAAGGGTCTCCGAACTGCGAGACAGCTTCTTTGTGACCTGACCAACCTCGGCGTACCAGTCGGTTCAGAGCTCCTTGATACCATCTCACCTCAGTACATCGCTGACCGTACGTTGGCCTCTGTCTTGGTCGCCTATTGGACATTGACCCATTTCCCCGCCGTTACAGTCACTTCCTGGGGTGCTATCGGTGCCCGGACAACTGAGTCTCAACTCCACCGAGAACTCGCTTCCGGTGTTTCCTTCCCAATCGGTTTCAAGAATGGCACAGATGGAAGGTGAGATCCCCACTGTTATAATGTTTGAGTTTCAATGTCCTCATCGCATGTTCTTTGTGTCAGTGTCAGTGTGGCGATTGATGCCATGCGATCATCGTCTAATCCCCATGCGTTCATGGGTGTGACTGAGCACGGTCTAGCTGCCATCGTCAAGACACGGGGGAACCAGGATGTTCATGTCATCCTCCGTGGAGGTACCAAAGGTCCAAACTACGCATCTGAGCATGTCACGGCAGCCGCAAAAGCGATCGAGAAGGCTCGTCCCAAAAATCACCCGAGCATCATGATTGATTGCAGCCGTACGTCTTTCGTCCTCCGTGATGGCACGTAGACTCATGCTATCATCAGATGGCAACTCGCAAAAGAATCACAACAATCAGCCCAAGGTCATAGATGACATCTGCTTGCAGCTCATCGCAGGTGATAAGACCATCACCGGTGTCATGATCGAGTCGAATATCAATGCTGGCCGTCAAGATGTACCTGCCGAAGGCCCTAATGCCCTCAAGCACGGTGTCAGTATCACCGACGCTTGCGTAGACTGGGAGACGACTGTTGGTATGCTCGACAAGCTGAACGAAGCTGTTGGCCAGCGTCGCACGTACCTCATCGAGCAGGGTTTCCAGAGACCCGCTGGCTTCCAACGTTCGACCCCACCGTCTCCCTGATGAGTTTCAATGCACTAGATTGCCTGCCATTTCTGCGGCCCTTCTTGTTGTATGTTTAGTCATGTTCTAACGTTTGTTTCAACACATCGGGAGCCTCGTAGGGTTACGTGGGTACAGTACTTATTATGCAGATGTCATGTTTCCTTACATACTTATATTATGCTGTTTGAACCATCCACAACTTCGCGATCTTGTGATGGAAATGATCCTGTTTCGCCCGAAACTGCTGTAAGCCGGGTCAAAATGCCGGATAGCCAAGCCGAGAGCTGAGTCAGGACCCTTGATTCTTTTTTTGCCAGCGATCACAGCCCCCAAACGCCTCGCAAGTTCAATGGTGTTTGGGCGGCGCTAGGCTGAATGCTGGCTTCACCTCGATCGAACGTGCTACTAAAACTACATTGGCATCTGGCAGGCAGTGACTGGCAGGAGCCACTCACTGTGAACGTCGACCACAACGTTGTGTGGCACATGAACGCTGGGCCATCTCGATATTCTCAGACCTACACCTACAACTGGGGTGTCACTACAACCTTCATTCCCACCCGATATGAAACTCGTATCACTCGGACAGTAACGGCGAGTCAAACTGTGATTCGCTCCGTACCGGTCGGTCAATTACTTCCCTTAAAGTGTCCATCCATCTCAGATCCACACCTTTGGACGTTTTCGTCCCAGCTCATTTTTCCCAGTTTCGTGTATCCGGGATGAACCGCGCAATTTGAAGCCAGTATAGTCTACGCCGACACGATCCGGTGGTGTCGTCGTGCGTTTTAAACCTTTGAGGAGCGTGGGGCAGCGCCCCACCGTTCGCACATGGCTGTGAACACAGCTCTGCTCCTGAACAACACGTTTGTGCCAGTCATAGACGCCCAAGATAGTTACCAGCGACCTCATAGTCGATTGAAAAGCCCGACGTCGAATCAAAACCTGCGTCATGTTCATCAAGGAATTCGAGTTCGGTCGAAATAGGTATGTAATAAAGTACTGCCCACTCTCACGATCGTGGTCATCCTTCGGAACCGGTCGTTATCTAGACATTCTGGTATAGGCTTTTTTCAATTCCATCCCACCATTCACGGCGCCACAAAACGCCAAATAATTCTCGTCATTTTACGTCTACCGCTGAATGTGGCGCGATCTAAAAGGTTGTTATGATCTTCCACGACATCTGCTGCGCAAAATTTCTGAGAGCCGCACTTGCTGCAGCGACTGTTGAGGACTTTCAATAGGCTCCGCGATCGTGCGTTGGTCTCGAAAACGTTTGCTGCAGCGATAGTTCGGTTTCCCGGGCCATTCCTCATCCCATGACTGCGGTTATCTTTGGAACCGGGGCCGAGTCCTGGGGCTCATCGACATCCCTCGGCCGCTTTCAGGGCAAGGAGCCGAAATAGTACCTAGACCTCGGTTTATCGTTGACATCTATGATGATCTGACATCACTCAAGTTTCATGCCGTTCATACCACTTCTCCATCCGCAGCCAAGTAATGGATGTTTGAGCACTTATCCATATGGGACGTGTGCAACGGTGTAGAATAAGAATCTGCCTCACATGATTCATACATTTGTTGGGGACGGTGTTAAAAAAATACCCAATAGACGTTTTCACCCGCACGCGCTATAGCTGAATGACTTGAAACCGTCCTGCTTAGGAGACTCCTTGCCACACCTCGACGATTCG
The DNA here is from genome assembly GCA_038094755.1 of Caloboletus firmus. Classification (NCBI taxonomy): domain Eukaryota; kingdom Fungi; phylum Basidiomycota; class Agaricomycetes; order Boletales; family Boletaceae; genus Caloboletus; species Caloboletus firmus. The sequence goes on along the minus strand of JBBPUO010000224.1, from coordinate 31,697 downwards.
ATCCAGCGAAGCGCCAGACCAACCGGATCCAAACGCATTGATCATTTTCGTGCCAGTACCCCGCAGCACCTCTTTAATCCCCACATCAAGCAACCGCAAGTCCGCAGTTCCTTCAGGCGGCGGACGGCTCGTGCTCTGCATGTGTGCTTCCCGCGCGAGTTGGCGCAGTATCACGAGAAGAGAAGCAGATGGGACACCATTCCTCGTGAGGTACCAAGCGAGCCAGCGAGAAACGTGTCCTGGCGACGAGTCGCAACCTGATTCGGACCCAGATTCTGTCATGTCGAAGACGAGTTCGCCACGGGCGTACCGACCAAGGGCCTTGGTGAACTTGGGGTGCTGCTGCACTTGCCCAAGGCGTTCGTCGAGGGCCTGTAGAGCCCCCGATACAGTGTTCTCTCGAATGAGGGGTGGTCGGGGATTGTTTTCCGTTCGACCACTGAACCGACGATCAAACACTTTGCTATAAAAGTCGACTGCGAATCGGAGGTCTTGCAAGCGGGGGTGGAAATGAGATGTAGACTGCGGTTGCGTGCGATATTGGTACAGTGTCAGATGCGACTGGAGCGTTTCCATCTTGTCTTGCAGAATGCTGTCTAGTAGTGCCGCGTGGCAGTATGCGTGGAATGTCCTCTCCTCGGATGTCTCGCCATCGTCGCGGGAGAAATAGTCCGCAAATGCGAGGAAGAGAGTGTCGTTTGAAAACGAAGAGATGAAATGCGTGAGGTCGCTAGCAGGGTGGGCCTTCGCGTCCGTCAACTGTGGAAAATCGAGAGTAGCAGCATCACCAGCAGAAGAACCAGAGCGAACGAATAAACTCCTGCTACCCCTAGGATCCTCGGTGTAGCTGAGGAACGCTGTTCGGCGTTTGACGTATAGAGTTTGATTCCTCAAAAAACTCGTCTTGTGTTCGGGAACGTTCTCAAGGTCGACAAAGAAAGGCCAGTAGCGTGGCGTATCGATCCTGATGGACACGAGCTTCCCAAAGTCAGGTATAAGAGTGGGAGAGATGAGCTGCGTGACACCCCTCTCGTTTCCTTCCCTTGTCGTGATCTTGATAGGGAGATAGACTGCTTCACGCGTCGTAACGTCTCGCGCAATGAGACAGCGGGGCTCTACTGCAAGGACCCATAGGTGTCGCAGCGCCTGAAGGTAACTCTTGTTATCCGATGAGATGTGGTGGAAGCGGGGGAAGAAAGCAGTGACCAAGCATGCAATAGCCGCATTCGATGTGCCCAAAGTGAAACGACCAGCCCCAAGGAACAGCAAGCCGAGCGATAGATGTGTCGCCACATGCACCCCATATCTGAAAGCCTGGTGATACATCCCGAACGCATACCTGAGTCGCCTTAAGCACGAGATCTCCCCAGTTCCCGCCATAACCATGCACAGTGCAATGGAAATGAGGTTGAGACCCTCTCGCACAGCCAAGCGCTTGATTTTATGATCAAAAGCAGGTCCTAGAGATCCATCAGATTATGTCGGGATCACTTGCATACAAGAGACTCACCGCTCGTCGCAACAAATCGACTGAATGTGTCAAAATAACTCGACAACATAATGTACGCCTCGTGGCGGGCAGTACCGGCATATTTCAATCCAACGGCAAAGCAATAGCCAGCGATGATGTTGTAGTAAGCCAACTCAATGGCGTCGTCAGCTCGCTGCTTGTTCGCGATGTGATCCTGCATGGCCTTCATGATGGGCTCAGGAATTTGACTCATCAACCAGTCGGCAGTTGATCCAATGGAATTCCACATGATGAGCGACCTCGCGATCGTGCGCAACACCAAGAAGCTCGGTTGAATGTGATTCAGTTCAACGACCGTGCTCGGAAGTTCAAGAATATCAGCGACATCTTTTTGCTCTGTCTTCAGGTACATCAAGCACAGCGCGATGGTCGCAGCTGGAGACGTGATATTGACATCGAATGTGGGCCGGCTTCGCCCCGCGATGATGGTTTTCGTTTCGCCGTGAATAAGCACGCGTAGCCGATGGAGACAAGCGACGTCGGCCGGGATAGGGGATCCTTTTCCGAGCATAATCATCCCAAAGGCAAGAGCGGCAGAGTAAGTATATGCTTCCCTGTGCTCGTTGCTGATATCAGGCTGTACGAGGTCCTTGCGACTGATTTGGTTGAGACACACTTCGGCCATGCGGCGGTCTTTTGTGCCCAAGTAAAGAAGTCCAACCCCAGCGAGTCCGGCAGCTTGGGTCATGAGGGAGACATTGAGGTCCACCGTCGGTGTCGGGAGTAGCGCTGGCGTATGAACAGCTAGTAACTTTGTGACGTGCATGTTTCCTGACCCGACGTTCGCCGCAGACAGACCGAGAAGGACGCCAATGGATGTCAGATCGTGTTTCGGTGTAAGATATCCAAAAGTATGCCAGGTCAGCATTTCCTTGAGATGCCCCGTCAGCCCAAGTCCGTACAGAAATCCCGCATGCTCCGGAGTCAATTCGGAAGGCTTGTTGAATGCGATCCAAGAACTCTCCACGCCTCGCGCCCAAGGGGAAATGCGCAAGCCCGCAGCGACTCCGTTGTGGAATTCTCCCCAGTTCGTGCACTCGAGAGGTATCTTTCCAGGTTCAGGCCCAGTGATGACATTAGAAGGCTGGATCCTGATCTGATACTCTAGTTTAGGGATCACGTATGCTTCGCGAGTGACCGTTAGTACTGAGCCAAAGGTGAACATCGCTCTGCCATAGGGTAAGGCCAACGTCCTTTCCGTGATCCGCACAACCTGGTGTTGCTGCTCTTTCGCCTGGTCGTGTTCGCTACAACGATAATCGGTCATTCTGTTCGGCAGATAGTTGCCGTGAACTCACTTCAAGTCTGGTCGCTCGATAAGACGGACGGACGGAATTGTCGACGAGCATAGCATACGTGCTACTTCTTCCAATCGACGATCCTGGCCGAAGCGTATGCTCGTAAACGATTTCAGATCTAGTTCCACGCCAGAGAGTGCATCAACCTCGCCCGCGCTTGCGACTTTTGCTCGTTCGACCAACGCGCTTATGGTAGTTCGACGATGACAAGTCTGATAGCGGGTTAATCCATGACAACGACCACGCATGTAAAACATACCATGTAGGTCTCAGCAGACTGGTAAATTCCCTGTTGCGAGATCACCGGTTGAATCATTGCGACACTGAAAGCTAGGTCGTGTCGACCAACAAGCTCGTAATGCTCCGGCTGCCAGTGGGAAGGAGGCGAAAGTTGGCAGGTTCGGATGGCTTCACGCAGAGGTGCAGCAATGCCTAGAGGCAGACTGTCCAAGAACAAATGCCCCTTCTTTGCTGTGCCCCACATACGCACAAGGGTCTCCACTGTCATCTCAGCGCGTTTCTGCGCAGATGGAATCGAGCCGTCAGAAAGACAGAGATATGCAGTAGTGAGACACTGAAGAGAACTTAATGGTTCGACTTTGCCAAATGCGTATGAGGGCTGTATATCGAACATAGCGGCCAGACGCGGGGTCTCGTGGACCGGAAATCTCCAATCAGGGTTGCTAATTCTGCTATACAATATGGTGGCCATGTCCGGAGGCCAAACCGGTATTCGGTCGTCATGCATCTCAGTTCCTTGGGGCAAGATCAGCCTTGTCTGGCTGGGAACAAGTATGCTACGTACGCGTGGCAGAAGGTGAAGGCCAAGCAGGCATGATGTTGGGACAAAGACGCTTCCAATAATCTGCCCACTCCGGCCTTATTATGTGGGCGATTTGACATACCAAAGGCACGAGCAGCATGAGGGAATCATGTCGATGAACTACAAGTCGGAGATCCTCGGCAAGCATGTGTAGCGCGTATAGCACGGGCGCTAGTAACGGATTGGGTTTTACCGGTACCAGAGTGAATTGTTGACTTCTCAGATGAGCAGGAAGGGAAAGACGTTGTAATGCGGGATCATCCTGAAAAGTGCGGACGTGGGTATTTGGAACAAAGAACTGCTCCCAATCTGTTGAGGGTGTCGCGTAACGGCCGGCTGGATAAGACAACCCAAGATCCAGAACCTTGGTAAGTGCAAAAAACAAGGCGTGGGATTCCAGGTTTGAGGAGCTGCCGAAATTCCGGAGAGACCATGTTCGGAGAAACTCGAGGTGCATCGTAAATGCGTCTTTTGTAGGGATGATAAGGGATAGCACTTGCAGCGCTTGGTTGACGAGACGATCGCGAGGGAGCATGTCGAATTTGCCACGATACGCTTGCCCCCCAGTACAGAGCAATGTGACCGATGATACACATGCCGCCTGTATGGATGTGATACCCGTCACCGGAACAAGTGCATTTTTCTCTGCCCTACCAGCACTCCCGGCCTTGGCAACCCCCAACACAATAGGCAGTTCTTGCAGCCCATGAGTGAAAATGGTCAATGACCCATCCGATTTAACAACTAATAAATCCCATATCTCTCTGCGAGTAGCACCGACGGGGACCACGGATACGGCGTCGATGGTTGTCAAGTAGACGCAAGCCACAGTCTTGCTTGCCTCTTGTACGGTGAGCAGGAAAACCGCAGTCGGAACATCAGGCATGCAGATCGCCAACAATGTGTGATCGCGAACACCATCGAAGCGTTGGTCAAAGAGAGCCGCGGAAATTCGAGCTGACGATCCCTGTCTAACAAAATGACCTTGTATTCTGAGCGAGTCACCGACGTAGGCACGAAACTTACAGCACGCCGGGATATGGATGGGTTATCAACCTCTGCGCCCAAAAAGAGGCCTTCATCCTGCCATGTTCCGCGGCAGTAGCGAGTGCCCCTGCCCCTCCGTCACTTCCGAGAGCCATACGGTCCAAATTGAAACTGAGGTCAAAGCGAGACGATGAAGTGCGGCGACCAGGCTGATAAATGTAGCGCCAGATGGATAACTCGTGTCGTTCAGAGTTGAACGTTATGAGAATGTCATCAATGGCAAATGGTTTCCGAGATACCCAGACGACCTCTTCGATAGCAGGAATAACAGCGATGGGCCGTGAATGATTATCTTCGTCGGAAAGGCAAACGGGACGACCAGGAAAACCACCCACTATACCGGCAGTTATACCGACAGCAGCAGGCTCCGAAAAAGGATTCGTGATGGTAAACGTGGTAGGAAGTGGTGCGTCACCAGTGGCACGAAAATCGTCAATCTCCAGAGGATCGAGGAGACGTTGTATCATGACACCGTGAGGATGGAGGGGCCATGCTTTGCGAACGAGAAAGGGTAGGGAAAACGTGTAGTCGGTTCCATTGATCAGGTAGACCTTGCCTATGCTGCGCAGGAATACGAACACCGCCGAAACGTCCTCTTGAACGTGTTTGTTCTTCTGCCGCTCCTCCTGGACGGTTTTAAAAGGACCGAATATGGGTTCAGTCGACGAGTCTGCCTGCTGCTCGCCTGCCTTGGAAGTGTAATGCGCACTGCCGTGCACAGGACCTGTAGTGTTGGTACTGTAGGCAAACTTCCCTATGCACGCACATTGTACAGTCTGATCTTCATCGGAAAAATCCCACTTCCTTTGGATGATGCCCCCATGGCTGAGAACCACGCAGCGATCATTCCATGCCAGTTCTTGCTCCGCCCACGAGTCGCATCCGTCGTCATACAGTGGTGCGTAGACAGCGTTGATTGAATCGGACGTGGAACCCCTCAGAGCACTTTTGATGGAACGAAGTAGAGCGGACTCTGCGACGTGCGATTCTGACGCGCGTGGTGTTTGGCGGGATAGAAATCTGAAGGCGGCAGAGGGTGTATCGGGGTGGACTCGAACGACGATCGAGTCGGAATTCATGATGGAGACTGTAGAGGAGGGTAATTATACTTGCCTCAGGCGCCTTTTGCCATATTACCTACTATCCAAAGCCGCGCGCCAACTCAAGGGAAGGTGACTGGTACCCGTCCGTGGGCAATACCGACGGCTAAATATTGAATGTCATGTATTGTGCACAAGCTTGCAACAGTCCTATTTAACAATACCTAGACCTACCAATTCTTTTTCTGAAGTACGAGGGCTACACTAATATATATGTTCCAAAATAACATAAATGAACAAGATAAACATGCTGTGAAGATGCAGTATACCCTGAGAGATCCTATACTTGAGGGAGAGGAACGGCACTGTGATCCCCGAATTACTCCAGACAGTCCGTGAGTGAGCCAGTAGAAACAAAGAATAACAACAATAATCTAATGCGAAAATTCCGCAGAGAAAGTCGATCAAATCCTGCATCAAAGAGAGATTGCAAACCCAGATCCTACGTTATGGCACGGGAGAATGATGCTGGTCCAACCATGAGGCAAGTCTTGACATACAGACAACGTTGGCTCGTATTAAGGAGATTGGCGACGTAAAATCTCCTGGCTGTTCTTCCTGCTGCCAACAAGATCCTCGTGATGGGGCAAGGCAATGCCGGCAATGCCGGTCGTCTCCTCATCGTTGAGCCTCCAGATATTGCCAAAGGGGAAGTTGGAAGCAGAATCATCGCGAGCTGCCACTCTATCACGACCAGGACGAGGAGAGGGAACAATATCGTCGTATTCCTCGACGGACAAGTCTGCAGACGATGTCGATGTCGGGGACAGAGTAGGTGGCTGGACAATATCTTGCAAAAAAGAGGGCAAGAGTGGAGCTGGAGCGCTGATAGGGAGTGCACCTTCCAACTCTCGCATGCTTGGGAACAGGGGCAACGCAAGTCGATTAGGCCCCGAGGTCTCGTATATGAACTGGGGGTCAGGGTACTGCGCAGCGGGACGAAGGTCCATCTGGGAATGACTGAGCCTTGAGGAAGACATGACAGCCTCCGATGGACGCTCGCACTGCATCTGCGTTACTGTATTTCGGCGGGGGACATCGGCAGGGGAAGGAGTGGTTCTTAACGGCAACTGGTTTTGAGCGAGAAGGGATGTCAATAGGTTAATCCGCTCGGTCTGCACTGCAGCCGAGATAGAGTCACCATTTCCCTCGGCGTCTGGGAAATCAAATCCATGAGAACACAAGGCAACATAGAGAAGTAAAGAAGCTCACATGGGTAGCAAGTCTGGCAAACCTTACGCCGTCTCCAATTCAGATAATTGCACTTCTGGCAGATCCAATCGCCGGGTTGATGCTCAATCGGTCCACGATTTCCTGTATTTAAGATGGGGGGCTGCTACGATGCACATCAGTCACAGAACAATCCAAAGTTCTCCAAATTGACTTGCCGGAATTCCAGCGAGGTTGCTAGGACGGATCTGACCTTGCTCGGGGAATGGCTCGTTATCGGGCCAGTACATGATGCATGGCACAGATGGGTCGCCAGATATATTCTGCACCTTGCCTCCCACCGAGAAGGAACGCCCAGAAGGAGTTAGGAGGGGATGAGATGGTGACGCAGGTTTTGCACCAGCAACAGGCTGAGCTGCCAGAGAATGCCGTGAGCCATGCGGAATGGTGGGATAATGGGAGGGGGTTGGTATTGAAGGGCTCGTATAAAATGATGTAGTGCCCACAGTGCTAGCGAAACGCGGAGAAGTGGGGAGCCGAACAGACGGCATGCCCAGAGCTGGACGGTTCATGGATGAAACCTGACTTTCTGACCGGGGGCAACCGCAACCTCTGCAAGCCAAGTTGCGCCTGTGCAAAATCATGCAAGGGAAGGAATCGGTCAGGACCATAATTTCGATGCAAGAAAGGAAAAGAAAAGAACGCTCGGAGGAAGCAAGAAACAAGTTTATCCGTAAAAAAAATAGGAGGATGGAGTAATTTGTATATAGGGTAACACCGTGACGAAACAGATTGGTTGTGACACAGTCACACTACTTTGCAAGACGCAGCTGACCGCTACTGCGGAATTGGACAAAGGAGATTCGGACCACCAAGCACTCACCCAAAGTTGTGAGCGGCACAAGTCACAGAATTGCATCTAACCAAAAAAAAAAAAAACAGTCAGCGACACGTTGGAAAAAACGACATTACAAATACGGGAGGGTCGATCGTGACCCCTAAGAAATATTCAACCGGCCCAGCAATGTTATAGGAATAAAATCAAATTGCGAGAGAAAAGATACTGACATCCAATCTCCTACTCTGAATGTTGTTCTTGGATTGGGGGGGTTACTCGAAATGACAAACTTGTCGGTTTGGACTGCGGATGAAGTTTGAAGCTCAGCAGCGCTGGGATGTCCAACGTAAATATGGTGGTGGAGATCCGGCGTGGATATCGACATGCGAAGCCTATGGGACTTCCTTTCAGGCTGGATTACAGGAAGAGACGGGAACTATGTTGGTCAAGTGGCACTCAATGATAGTCGATGGGACACGGCGAGAAAACGGCAGGCCTACCCTGGACAACACGTCGACGCGACAGAGTTTCTCAAAGGGCTCTAGGTCGGCCTCGAGAACAGGAAACACGGCGAAAGCTGGGAGGGAAAGCGAGAGAAAGCTATACGCCTGTCAAATGCAAACCACGTCAGTACGACAAACTCCGATCGTAATTACGATCGCCGAGGAGAAACAAACAGTGGCCCGAGTCTCGGTTTATTTTCTGTGGCGATACGAGCGGGTGCCTGATTTCAAAAGCCTGACTCGTAATCGTCACCCCTTTTTTGCGCAGGTGTGCTGGCCGCAACGCGAAGACACCAACACTCGCGTATACGTGTCGCGTCACGAATCGCCCACTGGTAGCGGCGAAGAGAGAAGAGAACACACACTTACATCATGGTGGGACTTGAAAACTATCCATGCTTCGTCGGGGGCAGACAGGTTCTTCAATGTCCACATGGACACGGAGGACCCTGCGCGTGGACGGTCAGGCTGATTCTTGGAATCCATCAGCTCACAGCTCCAACTGAGAAGAAAATGATGTACGGTTTCATCCAGGAACTCGAAGATCGGGCCAAGGGATAAAAAGGTTGCACCCGAATGCTTGCGGACCTTGATATCGTATTTCAAAATTAGCATGGCTGTCCGACAGAGTCATCATACGCCTACTTTTACGGCGCGCGAACGCGTCAACAGGAAAGCGGCATACGTGGACGGATGCTCGTCGAGGGTGCCAAGATCGCTGTGACCGTTGCTGCGGATCGAAGGGGACGGTGACAGGTCAAAGGGCGGTCCGGCAAGGCCATACGGTGACGTAGGAACAGCAAGGTTTCCGGAAAACGAACTGATACCAGGCGTGATACGCTCGACGGCCCGACCATGCATTTGCTCGGCCGACTTGGGCCAATGCATGGACGGTTCGCCGTACGGGGACAATGTTGCCATGTCCTGACCGGTGGACTCAAAGTGCGAAGTGGTGATCATCGGGAGAGCGCCGCAAGTGTGATGGGGCGGTTGGGCCTCCGACGCAGCCAAGGTATTTGAGTGTGCTACAGGACCATCTGAGGCGGCCAAGGAAGGTGACATTTGTTGGTTGTCAAGCAATAGAGTTGCAGAAGAGACGAGGCTGGGACGTAGAGATTTGCAGACCAATGATAGAACGAAGGCTGATTTCTTCAGTGGACGCAGAACACCTGTCCGCGATTAGGAATACCGGTTTTTGGTAAATTAAGAGGACGAAGGGGGACAGAGAGCGCTGGATGAGAGAAGCTTGAGGTGGTGGGCGGGTTGGGGGATCTTGTTCCTGGTAGCCAGCAGCGCCGCTCGGGTGAGGGGGGGGGGGTCGGATGCTGCGGAGGAGGAGGAGGAGGTTTTTGAAGTGTTGGGAGAGCGGAGGCATGACGGTAATGCGTTGGTCATTTCTCTCGTCACACACAGGAAAATTGAACGGGTGGTGACATGTAAATTCACACTGTCAAAACACGTTATGAGACGCTTCTCCAGAGATGGCAAGAACGCTGCCACGTGCTCCGTCGCGACATGTCTCCACCAGCGTTCTGTACGTAACGAGCTCGGTTCTTGATACAAGGCAGATCTATCAACCACTGGCCAGGTCTGAGTGTTCCGCTTGCACAGGAGGGTCTATTAAGAAAAGGAAGAAGAAAGACAACATAGAAGACCTCTCCGTCTGATAAATATGCGATAGAAATTTCGAACGACCATCGAAGACACGGATCTCCACCAGCCGGGAGTAACGATTCCCGAGGTCACCGCAAACGATGCGCGCCCCACCCCGATTCAACGGGTTTACTTACAGCCTTGAAAACGAGAATAACGATACCCTCAGTCTCAGGGCTGTCTTGGATCTTCGGATCAAGGTCTTATTCTTTTTTTTTTTTTCCTTCTTTTTTTGATCATGACGCTGTGCAAATCAGCTAACAATTCGAAACCAGGTCACGGGCCCCATTGAAGATGTTTCATGATCACTTTTTTCGACCCGATTGTCCTCGAGTTCGACGATGAGCTTATCTTTTCACTAATTGCTGCATGATCCGTCCCATATGACGTATACATATTAGGCATGGCAAGTTTTGGCCACTTTCCCGTCCCTGCCAATATGTTGTGCATAGCCTCGACAAGCCGAACCACAAGAGGTAGTACGACCTTTGAAACGGTGACATGCTTCCTCTTCAAGGTTAAGCCAATCACTCGCCACGCCCAACGTCGTAGTGACGTTCAAGGTCGAAATGTTGTCTCGGTAGTATTCTTGGACCACCGCAAGGGTAAAGTTGGTCAAGGGCACGAAGAGCGTGGCACTCCCAGCAGGGCATCATTTACGTGCGTCTTGGCAATTGGTTTGTTCCATGGACAGGATTGATCAAGGGCGCGGAACCGTGTACAAAAGTGTAGGGAACATGACGCGACTGACTCACGAATGTAAGTAAGGAGTGTCGTATACTCCCAGCTGCAGACTTGGTGAACGTAACACCGCAAGCATGTTTCCATAGAGTGCTTGATGCAGTCGGTCCCCAGTCAGTTGGAGGACCATCCGCTGCTCTACCAGGTACTCCGTATATCTCCTCCAGGTTTCATCTCCCCTGCCCCAGCGGGTGGTGGACACGTATCCAGCATCCTCAGCCTGACCTTTCGCCACCTTACTCTCCTTGAGCGTGCTGATGCTTCCAATGATGAAAAGCCCCCGTTTGGCGCGTGTGAGCCCAACGTTCAGTCTCCGCCTATCAGCGAGAAATCCAATCCGCCCCGACGGATTATTTCGCACAGTGGAAAAAATAATCACTTCTTTTTCCCGGCCCTCAAACCCATCGACCGTCTTGACATCTACGTTCGAGAGCTGTAACTTTCGATGGTCGCCAAGGGTGGTGCAGAAGCGTTTGCGATACTTCTCATCGGAATTAAGGAGGCGCGTCACTAACGAGACTTGAGCGACGTAAGGCGCAATGATGCCAATGTCTTCTCCACGAAGATACTTGACCAAAACTCCGATCAGCACGTTCCACCCAGTAAATGCATTTCAAGGTAAACGAACCTCATTTTTCAGCAACAGGTCCTCAACAACACTGCAGACGATGCGCGCTTCGTTCAAATTGACCCTACTGCGATCCTTGGCAGTCTCAGATCCTCCATGGTCCAAGAAGACAACAGGTCTCCGGTGGCCAGTCAACGCATCCACCGGCAAATGACTCGAAAGTGGAGGAAGAAGACTCGGGGAGATGTTCCCAAGAGCATCAACAGTCCCATCTCGCAGGGAAAACTTGTAAAATTCAAGCGACGGGAACTGCGATATGGACGGATGCATCCGGTATTGGACATCCAGCATAATTGACGGTACCACTGAGCCACAATTACTAAAATAAGTAAGGCGATAACCGAAACAAAAAGAAGCACGACCTACCCCCTTCTTCGGCTAGTCTCTCAAAAAGACTCGTTCCAAGACCATTCAGCTGTGCTTCGCGGCTCGCAATGACAGGCGGAAGTTGCTTGTGATCTCCGATGAGGGCAACGTGTTGTGCCTACCGCGCTCAAACATCAGAAATACACAAATGAATCCAAGGTGAAACGCGTACTCCTTTCATTAAGGGTATCAGCGATGCTGGCTCCGTTGACATGGACGCTTCGTCAAGGAAAACCACAGGAAAGTCAAGTACGTTGAGTGCAACGCTGGCCGAGGTAATGCAAGTTGTACAAATCTTACTCGACGTCAGAGCACAACCAAAGAAGGAACGTAAGCAACACGCACCACATCGGCGTCTCCAGTAATGTCCCGCAGCATTTCCTGATGGATGGCATACAACTTCGCAGCTATAGCCATCGACTGGCGCTCTTGCGCAAGCAGGCTCGACCGCATCTGGTCAAGACGCCCTGCAGCGCAAGTCGTCGGGGCTCTCTGCACAGCTTCAATTCTCTTGGCCAAGCTCGACAACTTCTTCTCTGTGCCGGTCTTCTCTTCGAGGAGCCTGTCTACCTTTGACTTGAGAGGATGCTGGTCGAGCTTGTAGTCGAGAGTGTGCGCGGTGAGACTATCCTTTATCTTACCGCGAAAACCGATGCGCAGAGGCTTCAAGCGAGCTTCCGCAAAACCTTCCACTAGGTTATCCACCGCCACGTTGGTATACGCACAGACAAGGATCGGGTGATGCACTTCAAAGTGAGCCTAAATTGTTCTTGAGATTCACCGACATGCCAAGGCTGTCAGTTGGTGCAGCGCACCTTGAGGAGTCTAACAGCCTCGACGATAGTTTTCGTCTTCCCTGTCCCCGGAGGCTGAATCTCAGACGGTTAATCAAATCTCATCATGTTTTCCAGAAACTATCCACTTACACCCTGAACTAGAGAAATACGTTCCCCAATCATCATCGCGACAGCGCGAATTTGAGTCGCATTTAAACCATCCAACACGGGGTCACCGTCCATCTCAATCGGGTCTGTCCGTCCATATCGCTGCGCCCAACTCTGGATCCTCATGTCGTCCTTGAATGCACCGCCGTGCTCACGCTCATCTCGACTCTGGTGTTCCAAAATTTCATGGGAGAC
>JBBPUO010000224.1:0-10673 GCA_038094755.1 Caloboletus firmus | reverse complement strand
GGGTTAGGATCAGAGGGAAGGTCGTGCGGTGCTGACGGGGTGTCATTCGACGAGTCAGGTTTGTCTGAGTGGACTGGGTCGGAAAAGTCCTCGACGGGCAGTTTGTCCGCGAAATCGGGGATAGGCGAAGAGGTTTTTCCGGGATATGGGGGGCGTGAGGCGTGGCCATTCACTCCGGACCCACCTCGTGCTGAGCCGCGACCGCGGGGACCTCTTGTTGGACCACCACGACCACCACGACCGCCGCGGCCTCCACGTGAGTCAGTGCGATCGCGAGAGATGGGATGGTCCTTTGAGCTTGGGATGGGGGCAGTAGGCGGTTTTTTCTCTTTTTTGCTTTTCACGGAACCCCACTGTTCTGCATGGCCTGTGATAGCAGACGACTGAGAGGGCGGAGGGCGGGAAAAAGAGGGGAAAGACGGACCTTCACTAATTCTCTGTGCTGCGAGCTGGACGTCACCGGCGAGCTCGAGGAGGAGGGACTGGAGATCTAGAAACAAGGGTGAGGGTGGGTGAAGGGGAGGAAGAGGAGGACAAGGACGTGCCCTCGACGGAGTAGCCTGGAAAGAATTCCTGGAGTTGGTGCACTTGGGCGCGGTATTTGAAGTCGGCAGCTGGTTGGGCTGGCTGCTGCTGGAATCGAAAGGCTGCTGGTTTGTACGACATGTTGCGATGGACGAGTAGACTCGCTCGGGGGCACTGCTCTCTTTCTTTCTGCCCAGTGGAGTTTCAATTTTATTTAAAAACGACCCCCCCGCGAAAATGGAATTAACCCCCCCATTTTGCAATCACTCCTCCTCTACCATCAACGCGCCAAAACCATCCATGCAGTCAAACACCCTCCTCGACACCGACGACGACGACGACAACGACGACCGCCTCCCCGCCCTCTCCTCCGCCAACGATTTCACCCTCCCCGTCGACGGCGAGTCCGACGATTTTGCACGCGCCCTCGCCGACCTCGCCAAGCTACGCGCGAGTGTGCAGAACAATCTCCGTCTCCGCCCCATACGCTCCTTCTCTGCGCTCCCAAAGCTCTCCTCCCCCGTGCACTTCCCGCCCACCCCGTCCACCGTCTATTACACCCCCAATGGCAACAGCTGTTCCACAGACCTCCCCGACAGCCCCATCCCCACCTCTGCCTGGCGTCCCGACGTCCTCTCCGCCCGGCTCGCCGCGCCCAGGCACCCCATCGTCGTCGACACGCGGCCCCTCGCTGCCTACCACGCCTCCCACCTCGTCGACAGCGTCAACATCGCCGTCCCGTCCCTCATTCTCAAGCGGTGTCGCAAACCAGGCAGCGGCTTCCAGTCTCTCGCCGCTCTCCGCCAGTTCATCACCTCAGACCACGACAAGCATCGCTGGGATGCCCTTCCATCCTCCCCCTCGTGGGACGGCGATATCGTCATCGTACACGGCGAGGAAACCGACGACTCTGAAATCGACAACCTCCGGGTCACCGCGTGGGCACTCCTCTCGGTCATGTCATCTCTCCTTGGTCAGGGTCGGGTGCACTACTTGCGGGGCGGTATAGCGGCTGCACAATCTCATCCGGGTCTTCGAAATTTCCTCCTCACACAATCCCTCCATCCTCCAGATCCCGACGATCCAGAGCCTCCATTGAAGAGCGCAAGGAGCAAGGGCCTCTTCCATCTCAACACCTCTGCCCCGACCCAGACTCATTTCGAGATTGATCAGCCTATGCCGTCACCGTTGCCGATCATGCCCACGACAACCTCGGATCAACTCAACCGCCCTAACGGTTCCCCTCCACCATCGCCGCTCTCATTCCGTCGTCCCGCACCCCCACGACGTCCAAGCGCACCAAACCTCACGCGTATAATCACAAATGGAGGCGGAGAACAGCAACTTTCTCTTCCCCGCCTCCACATCCGCACTGCCCCTACTCGCTCGGCGACACTCCCCATTAGCCCCTCACAACTCTCAGGGAGCCCAAACGGCAACACGTTTTATCTCCCTTCACAGTCTCCTTCGCACCTCAACCTCTTACATTCAAATCACACGCCCCCCGGATCATCGCCGCGCTGGACAAGCAGCCCAGCCGACTTCCTCACACCTCCATCTCCCAGATTCGCCCGTCCAACACCACCCCGCACACCCGACACACCGCTGAGCATACCTCATCCCACGCCATCACCAAGCACCGCACGCCCAGATGACCTCCAGACAGCCACAGCAGAGGGCGAGTTCCCGACTTTCACCGTCTCGATGATCCTCCCGAATTTCTTGTATCTCGGCCCGGAGCTGACCCTACCAGAGCATGTGCAGGAACTCAAGTCGCTCGGAATCAAGAGGATACTGAATATTGCAGCAGAGTGTGATGACGATCATGGCCTCAATCTAAGAGAGAATTTCGAGCGGTATGTGAGAATCCCAATGAGGGATACAGTCGAAGAGGATCAAATTACTAGGGGGCTGAAAGAGGCGTGTGAGATGCTAGGTAGGGGGTCCTTCTTTACGCTTTCATTTTTAATCGGAATTGTGCATTTTGACGATTCCCGCTCCCCCAATCCGTATTTTTGACTCGTTCCTTTTTGTAAAGATGAGGCAAGTCTGTTCGGAGCGAGCACCTACGTGCATTGCAAAGCGGGCAAGTCACGTTCGGTAACCGCCGTGATGGCCTACCTCATTCATGCGAATCACTGGACGCTCTCGCGTGCCTATGCTTTTGTCCTCGAGCGCCGCAAGGGGATTTCTCCAAACATCGGGTTCGTCTCGGAGCTGATGACCTTTGAGGAACAAGAACTCGGCGGGAAATCGGTCGGTGTGGTGCCTGTCACCCCAGGGCAGGGAGACAGCAGCGGGGGAGATCCACAAGGCAACTATGCGTACGCCGCGCAGTGTCGGAGACCGGGCCATGGGCGCGAGAGCTTACCTCCGCTGTTTACGGTGCAGGATCCGGACGATGCGGGGGAGGTCGCCATAGGTCAGGATGTGGAGATCAAGGATAAGGAAGGACGTTATCGACACATGCGTAGGGCGCCGGTCGATGAAAACACGCTTCAACCACTACGGAGGGTGAGCAAGGCTGGACTTGAGAGCGCATTTTAGCATGAGTGTAGTGTAGCTATACCCTTTTGCATACTATAACTTTACCTGCTGATACAGCACAGCCAAAATATGATAGAGGGTGGACTTCCCATGGCAAGGCACATTGAGGAGGTTTGCATCTCATCCGATTCCAATACGACAGGCGACTGGATGTTACGATTAGGAATAAACACGGAGAATGATCCGGTGAACAGATGTGTAGTGCCGGTATGAGTATCACGCATTCATAGGTTGCCATAGAGCACCTCGCCATCTATGACTGTTGCCTTCACTTTCGTCGCCAGGATCTCTGAGACTGGGACGGTCATAATATCCCGATCCAGAACCACAAAATCTGCCTTCTTGCCGATCGAGAGTGAACCTAGTTTATCCTCCGCAAAGGCTGCGTAGGCAGCATCCAGGGTCATTCCTTTCAGCGCTTGGGTCCGTGTCAGACGTTCTGATGGGTACCTGGAATGCATCACGAATCGATGAGCCAGCCATCAGTAACTACATAAGGCGGGTCGCACCATCCTTGTGATCCATGAGGTGAGTCTCCGGAAGGGGAGAGACGGGATACGGCGGCGTAGAATCCTAATAAAGGGTTGATGCCTTCAACAGGAAAGTCGGAACCGAGAGGCAGAACCCCTGTGTTGGATGTTCTTGTGCGAATAATAAACGTCAAGGTCAGTATGGGGCGTAGAAATCAAACACACCGGATCATTGTCTGATATGCGTACGCGCCTCTGATTCTTGCTGGGCCCTGGAGCGTTCATTCAGAAAAAAAAAGGTAGCCAAGTATGACGGCAAATACCAAACGTCGTTCTGCATACCACATGTCGCTCGTTCTGGAAGCTTGAGCGTTGTATCAGCGAGTAGAGGTCGAGCCATGGGACGAACTCACGCGTGCGTAGGCTGGACGCTGGGTATCACTACTTGTATTTCGGTTTTCCAGCCACCAGGAAGGAAAAGAAAGACGCACCTTGAAGCCGTCCGACTCGCTCTAGGTCGTCAAGGGCCATAATTTGCGCATGTTCGATACGCGGACGTCGTTCGGCTGCACTTCCATGCCCTGAACTGGATAGCATATCTTCAAAGATGTCGAGCACAATGCGATTGGCACGGTCACCAATGCAGTGGATGTTCTATTCAGGTATTGGGTCATCGGAGACACGAAGAGCACAGAATACATTGAATGCGCACTACTTGCCAACCGTCTTCCCAGAATTGTTTTACATGGGCTGACAACGTCCGAGGTTGTACACGCATGAGTCCGTCAGTTGATGGATTGTCTGAGTACTGTTCTGAATCAAAAATTAGTTCCAAGATTGAGTACGATGCGAACCGGCTCTAACAGAGCTGCTCCAAAGGAGCCAAGTGCACCTTCAATTGTGTTAGTCGCACAAGTCTGGAAAACATTCGGTGACACGAACCATCGGTGAAAAGCTTGACACTCCGAAGATTGAGACGCTCTGCGATGCCATAGTCAACGAGGCGAGTTATGTTTTTACCCCAATATTCATTAGATTCAATGTAGCCCATTAGGTAGAGCCGGAGCTACGGGAATTCCAGTATATGTGAACTTGAGCAAACAATGCACATACAGGAAGTTTCCGAGTTGAGGCATATCTTGACGGAAATCAGTTCACACTGGTGTGAATAGTCCAAGAACATACTCCTGATAAAATTGGATTTCACGGGATTCTGTCGCGGCATCGTGGATAGAGGTCAAGCCCACGGCGTGCGCATCTCTCACGGCTCTTTCAAAGTAGTCGTGCAGCTGTGCTTTCGTTGGGGCTGGAACTGGCACAATGGCCATCGCGGTGTCCACGAAAACTCCTGAATTCCATGAGTAGGTTCGACCCACAAAGTTGTGAGCAGGTTTACCTGTAGGCTTTCCAGACGAGTCACGGATGATCAAGCCACCGTCGACCTCGTTAGGTAGCTCACCCATCAACTGCAGCACACGGTTGGAAACCCATGCTGCATGCACATCAACACGGTCTAGGTAGATTCGACGACCCCTAAGTAGAGGTTCCGAGTCAAAGTCGTCCTGTAATCGCTCAAACGGGGAAAAGCCTGATCAAGAAGAAAGGTACAAACAGCAGTGGGATACTGGGGATCTGACCACAGATTTTGGTCCCATCCCATACCCACGATCCAGCGGGATGGGTCGGCTAGAACGTCGGGGTGAGACCTAACGTAGTGAACGACTCGCTGCAGAACCTCTATACTTAATGAGCTTGGGTCACAAAGCACGAGGAATTCGAGAAAAGACCTTGCTTTGACTTGCAACTAGTGAGATCAAGGTTCATCGTGGCACCGTAGAGCAACACGTGTGCATGGGCATCTATCGACGGTCGACGTTGCACTCGGTCTGGAGTACATCAAAGATCCTACCTGTGAGTCCCGGAACAACGATGCTATTGTGTTTCAAGAATGAAATGGGAAGCGAGGGCTGCCAAACGTTGAGTGACCATGGTATTTGAAAGTTGGCGAGACTGCGGGGTGAATGGCGCCTATGCCAACGCGCTTTGATGCCCGCTGCGCCACGACATCCCGTCAGAGAGCAGAAGAGGGGAAACGAAGCGGTGCCCACCGAGGTCCCCAACATCTGCAATGGTGGCGTTGCTCACGACGATGCATTCGACATTGGGATGGGTAGTATCGACTGTGTATATCTTTCCGGCTGGAGAGCAGAGGGCATAGTCCTGTGAGGTAGGAGCGCGGCTTAGCGCCAGCACGGCACCGAAGGCAAGCAGGAAGGCGGCAAGTGCCCTGGAAGGGAAGTAATGGGGCCTGCACGAGGCCTGTGGAGGCTGCTTGTGCTTCTGATGCTGCGGGACTGACATTACTGCACGTTGTAAGCAGTGACATGCACTTTGCCACCGTCCTCCAATGGAACCCCCTCCAGATCCGCTTCACCACCACAAAAAAATGCTCCATCCCAAGCGCTCCTTTGGAAAGTATCCCCATCACATCGACTCTCCTACCTACGATGCGCAAGTCTCCTTTCGTCTCTGATTCGTCCCTTCAACCTCATCATTCTTTAGTTCGGAAGAGGACAACGACCCTTTGACTGACGACGGCGGATCAGCCATCTCTCTCCCAGTCTCCGTCCGCACAAACCGTGCCCCGAATGCCCCACACACCTCCAAGCTATCTTCTCGTGCCAGGCATCAACTGGCATCGAGCATGCTCTCTGATGACGGTACTGACTCTCAAACCTATGACGGCGACGTCGAATCCAGCATAATCGCAAGCGCGGGTCAGCACCAAGCATCCAAAGGTTTCCTATACCCTAACTTGCACCACGCCTCCTCGAACTCGACCCTCACATCTCAGATTGAGGATAACGCACCCTCTCCCTCCACTTCGCAACACCCGACACCGCCACCGACTGTCCAACAAGTTTTGGTTTTGGAAGCCCCGGCGTACAATCCTGTGTTCACCTGCAATTCAGCTGCACTCACACCCGAAGACATCCAGGCTTTTGTCCAGAAAGCGATTAACGGGGGGCCCGGCCGGCCATTCTACATCAATCCACCTCCCACTGGCAGACCAGTGCGCATTTTCGCGGACGGTGAGACAGATCGCGATCCTGTCCCACATCGAAGTGCTGATATATGTGTCAGGGGTATACGATCTTTTCCACTTTGGGTGCGAATCAATCCGACTTGGCCCGCGTTCGCATCTGACTCTCCGTACACTAGCCATGCTTTGCAACTCCGACAGGCAAAGCTTTCTTTCCCAAACGTCTATCTCCTCGCTGGCGTGAATACTGACGAAGATGTCGTTGCATACAAATCCCGTCCCGTCATGACACACTCGGAACGGTCAGTTACCCTCGAAAATGGTCTCTTGCATCGCTGATATTGTTTAGATGTGAAGCCGTCCGTCATTGCCGCTGGGTCGACGAGGTCGTTCCAGACTCCCCTTGGATCTTAGATCCTGCATTTCTCGACAAATGGAAGATCGACTATGTTGCCCATGACGAGGTGCCGTATCTCTCCGAGGGCCATGATGATGTCTACGCATTTGTGAAAGCAAGAGGTGAGACATTGTTTCCAGGGCGCCAACGATGATTGAGCTGATAGACATTATATCCAGGTCAATTTATCCCGACCCGTCGTACACCGAGCGTCTCTACTTCTGATTTGTTGGCACGTGTCATTTCCGGGTATCGCAAACGGGACTTTGATCGGAAGCTGGAAAAGATGGGTCGTGCAGAACTCAAGGCCCAGGGTTCAGATTTTGAAGACAGGGGCAACACAAGTTGAAGTTCGAAACTACTGGAGCAGTGACGGTGGTTTTGGATTGGTGACGCGGCATTGTACTTACATTTCAAGATAGATTCCATGGTAGATACATGTGTCGGCAGACGATAGTACAGTATGTTACAAGAACGTGACTAGTGGGTTATGTCTTGCGCTTTCACCAGATCGAACACAGGGGAACTTAGGAAACGAACTCATTCGTCCCGCCAGAGGTGTTACGCCAGTTTCACCTTTTTCTCTTCGTGCTCCTCTGTCTTGGTTGCTTTCTCGGGGGTTGATAGCACGGGTGTTGGTGTGGAACTGCGTTTACGTTTCGCTGAAGACTCCACCTGTTTCAACCTTTGCTTGGTGAACATAGCCATAATGCCATCTTTGCGGTTGGCAACGGGCTCGATAAATTTGGCGGACTCCGTGCCGACTTTGCCGATTTCCTTTGGGACTTGATAGCTGAAGCGCTTGAGTGAGCAGAGTAACAACTAAAGGATGGGGTCACGTACCATTGGAGCGGGGCCGTCGTGTCCTCCCAAGGGTGAAGCAAACGAGCGAGATCAGAAGACCATGTCTGCGAGGAGGCGTCTAACCAACGGTTGATCTCGTCTGCGGTGGAGAGGATGACCGGTTGTCGGTCATGTAACCAGCTCAGAGCTTTGCTTGCGTGGGTAGTGACGATCGCGAAAGTGTACGTTGGCTGCGAGCGACCTGGAACGAAGGTTATGTTCCTAGATAAAATCAAAAAGGGAGAGAAAGTAGACACTTTTGTCCATAGTTTCGTCGTATAGGCCGGCCATGAGCATCACTTGGCCGTCAGGGTGCTTGGTGAAGTGTGGTAACTTGTCTTTGCCTTTGGTCTGCCATTCATAGTACCTGCGCCTGGCGTCCATCATATGGTGTGGTGGTAGAAATGCAATACTATACCCTTGGCAGACGACGATACAACGGTTCCTTCCTCGATATTTGTTCCACATGCCAACGCCGTCAATGAGGTTTTCGGAGCGGGCATTGATCGCCTGAGAACCCTTGGCGGCCTCTTTGCCATAGTGAATACCCCAGCGCATAGTTTGCATGACAAGAGGACCAGGGGTAGAGTCTTTGGTGTCCGAGAGTGTCGTCGCGGGGCCTGCCCCGGTGTGTCGTCTGATGACTGGCGCATTGGTGTTCGGAGCTATGTTGTAGCGAGGCTAGTTCGTCCAGCGTCAAGTCAAACTGGCTCGAGATGGCAGACCACTTTTGAAACGAACCATGAAATCGTTCTCGCCGATCCATTCACTAATTGCGAGGTGAGGATAGCCAGGTAACCCACGAATCTGGGCACGCTGCAAATACATCAGTAGGTTCACAAAAAGAAATATTCCAACCCTGGGCAGCCTTGTCACTCGCCGTGACCAACCCAGTGATGATTCACCTGAAGGCCAAGTGCATATCTTCCACACATGTTAGCTGCAGTCTCTCTGAAGCGAGTTGCTATGCCGCCGCGGTCGATGAGTAAGCGCGCGGAGAGCAGTGATCGAGCTCGGTCGGTGACTAGGACGTCGGCAATAGATTGCAGGATACTACACAGTGAGTAGTAAAGGCAATTAAATCCAGCGTAAAAATTCAGTGTATTCTGCTAGGGGATTTCAATGGATAATGTAATAAAATTCAGGGGATAAATGCAATGAATCTCGGAGACTATGCGCTGAACATTCAGTGCAAAAATGCACTGATCCGGCATCTATCCCCTCTGAATTTCATTGTATTTTTGTAGTGGTTTTCAGCGATATAGAACTTAATAAATCTCGCTGAATTCCATTGGATTTCGTTTCAATGTATTTCTCACTGAATTAATTTCATAGTAAATTTCCACTGGATTTCAATGAGGTGCAATCGTACACATATGATGAAGCGACATGAAGGCAAGCAGCGCACACACGGACAAAACACAAGTAGAATGAATAAGAATAAGAGTAATTGAAACCCCTGGATGAATGTGATCGAAAACTTGATGGCCCGAGGTGACTCCAGGGGGAAAGAGATGGACGATGAGAAAGGTTTTATTGTGTTGCATTGGGATAGTAGCGTAGTGTTACAAGTCGGTGAAATTGCCTGGGCGAGAGCCGTGAGGTTTGTTCGTTCATATACATGGTTGTCTCTTGCAAGCGATGATTCGGATCTGTTCAAGTTGGTGGCAGGCTGGTGTACAGCTGGCAGGTATCGAGTCCGGATGTCCTAAGTACTGGATCCAGAGCAGTGGCCATTCAACAACCTGTGAAGTCGCAGTTAATGAATGTGATTCGCTCATAGCTTACCCAAATAATACTACTAGTACTGGGAGCGAGTTTTTGCTCGAGTTTTCGGCCTCTGGCTTGACTCGGGCGTGTTGGCATCTGCTGGAGCTACGTCATCATAAGAGCCAGGGAACCTTGAAGATCCAGCCATATTCAGCAGTTATAAGCAGTTCTGACCTGGGTATTCAATTACTCAACCCTTTTTTTCCAGCTCCAAAGCATACCACATGTCTATTTGGAATGTCCAGTATTCTAGAAGCCCAGATGATATTAGCATGCTCTCTTCATCACTCTCAAAGTGACAAGTATTGTCATTTATTACATGCTGCAAATCACTGACTCGGAATACAGTGAACCAATCTCAATAATATATTGTGGCCTTGCTTACATTATTTCCCAGGTAGGGCACACTTATTGCCAATACATGCTTCGCTCTACTTGCAAATGGATCTCCTATCCATGGACAATGATTTAAAGGTCCTGCTAGCTTGTAGCTTTCTTCCATTATCTGACATGAGCCCAGCTCTAGGCAGTCAATTTGTTCAGTGGTTTCCACTAACTCTTACAGATACTTGACATCTGGAGCCACCTGCACACTGCAGCCAGTAACAACACCCAGAGATTTGCTTCCACTTCTCCCAACTACTGTGCAGGCATCTGGACATGCATTAGCAAAATGAAAGGTTTTTTACAGTTAAAGCACAGATATTGCTTAACTACCTGGTTGTGTTCTTTCTAAGTCAATCTCAATTTACCCATAAGTGGTTTCCCAGCTCATGCCCCTCCTTCATCCTGGGATTTCCCCTGCTTTTGGGAACAGAAGCAGTGCTTTCCTAATTTATTCTGACCATTTTCTTTAGAATGCAGGTTCTTATCTGGTCTGCCATTCTCATGTAATTCCTTCCAAGGCTTGGCTAAACTTGCCTCTGCTCCTTGGAAGGCACAGTTTGGCAGCATTCACAGGTCTCTACCTCTATTCTGCCAGTAACTCTATCCACTAATAGAGTGAGCAATTTCAATTACTTCTGCAGCTGTGATTATATCACTTAAGGATAACTTTTCAAGATTTAATTTATCCTTC
>JBBPUO010000223.1:8364-37829 GCA_038094755.1 Caloboletus firmus | reverse complement strand
TGTTCTGTTAGTATGTCTAACCTACCCAGTGTGGGGCCCTACATAGTTGCTTCGGTAATCACGCAGGTTATCGCGGACGCATTCATCACCAGTACGCTCGTCATTCTGAACATAACGTCAAGGTGTTCATTCAAAATCACCAGTTACTCTAGTCATCATTTTTTCCCGTTCACGAACCGGTTTTCACAGGACAGACACAATGCTCAACCGACTTATCCGCGGTGCCATTCAGACGGGTTTCTTCGCCGAGCTTTTCTCTCTGGGTGGACTGATCGTTCACATCGTTCTCCCGAACACGAACCTTTATGGCATGCTCGTTATTCCCACTGGTCGTGTTTACACGAATGTGCGCGCCGTCAATCTAACGAAAGCACGTTGTCCACTGACCTGATTCTTTCTTTGTTGGAAGTGCCTCCTGGATAGCCTTCTTTCCCGCCCATCGATCAAGGCAGAGTTGTACGCCACATATGACGTGAGCAAAGAGGTGGGCTGCCCAGCTGCCTTCCAGTGATCGTCGCTCAGCTCCCATCCCGCTCAGCTCGGTTCAATAAACTGGGGAACCATGGATCTGTTGCAAGCTCCTGCGGAGGTGCAGTCGGCCGGAAATCAACGTCCGGCACAAAATATCATCCAGCAGAGTGCGATCCCTCGACTTGTGGGAATGCGGAAAGCGTAGTCGTCCCACCGCTGGAATGAGACGATATCTGGTGTCGTGTCTGGCGAGAAACCTTGGAGAGTACCGGGTGAACCTTTTTTGTCGTCAGATCCCTCATGTTGAGCACTCATCACACTATCTCGGTTATTTCGCTGTCCCTTTCGTTTGGGCGTTCTGGCTTTACATTACCATAGTGTGTCGCGACTGGATCACTTTGGTGATGTCTTTTGCCATGGCATGTCATGGGCCTGTTGGTAGAATAGTCAATTGTACAGTAGATTTTGCTTTTAACTGTATGTATATAATGTATTTACTTGGTAGTACTGAAAGTGCGTAATTCTAGTATTGAACTGACTTCCATTGTTGGCCCTGCAAAAAAAAAGAAACAAATTACGGACACCATAGAGTGTGTCAAGAATAGGCAGGGTCCCTACGTTATCTGTTATGAAGCGGACCGTCATTTTACATCCACGGTAGACTTTCTCGTAATGCGTAATTATATAGTGTCAGGAGTGACGAAACGTGAATGCACTATGAAATTTATGCACTATTAGAGAACGTTTTGGCTGGAGGGGGCCTCGAGCGCAGCGCCCCGACGCTATGCATTATGAAAAAACCTACTGTATTGCATGTGCTTCAATTAATGGCACGTGAACGGCATCCGTCGTGGTACTTACGGCTCACACAAGGTTACGACCATAACAGTTTAAATTCACAACTTACAATGTTACTTCACTTATATATACGACCCTCCAAGGCGATCGAACTCAATAATCCGCGGTCGCATTCAAATATGTAATCGCCACTCTCACAATACATTTTCCATTTTTTGTTCGAAATCGAGTCCGACGCGATTACGACGTGTTTGCTGAGGGTCTGATCACGGGTATCGATCGATCAAGAGCGTCGCAAGGCGGTACAAAGGTTGCGAGCGGGATTGGCGATAATTGATGCAGTGCGTCGACCAAGGTATATACAGCGAGCTACGAGACAATTCGGGGGATGCAGAAAGCGTACCAGGCCGCGCATGCCCACGCCAAACAAAATGGATGTACCGTGCACGATCAAGGACGCACAGAGACTGAGCCACACGATGGGTAAATCGAGGGGGAGGGGGGGGTCGAAAGAGCGCAATCGATCAACGGTGGACGTCAACCGGGACGATAAGCGAGCCTAAAACGACGAAGTACCTTAAAACTCAAACAGAATTTACTAGACCATCTATCTATGGTTTGCCTCGTAGGCGGATTAGTCACTATTTTGCAGGCAAACGGCGTTGGGAACAGATCCTATGGTGGTGGTCAATGATATGATACCAAGCGTGCATTAATTGCGAATGGTAGCTGCCGCCATGCTCTTACAGGATTCCCATCAATACATTTCATCCTATGCAGCTGGGAGTATTTCTTGGACGAGCGAATACGAGTACGAACAGGCGGAACTCTGGGGGGAATTCGGAGACCTGAGATGACACCGATGTCGATTATACCGTATCCGGCGACAACAGAGCAATTCTGTGTGGGAGTGAAACAACCTTGGGCTGGAAAAAGCCTGAGGAAGACCGTTGGGGCCAGGAAAATTAAGGCCGACGGCGCCGGTGTCTGTGCCGAGAAGTTTCAAGATGAGACTTGGAAATTTCGCGGAGACCCGAGAGGACCAGATAGCCTCGAATGGTAGCGCGCACGGGAGCAGTGCCGTGTTTATGAGACGTGGGGGTGAGGCGGATGTGCGTGTCGGTGCTGGGACTGGCATAGATGGATATGTGCACATGTTCAAGTTTGAGGGATCTAGGGGTGCTTGGAGTACAAGTGGGAGACAATCGAATTTGAAGTATGACAGAGCTGCACCAGGCAACGATGGAATGTGAGGACCCGAAACCGGAGAATACTTCCAGCGTTAACCCACAAAACGCGTGAACAAATTACTTACTTACATTTGGATGGTGCTGCCCTTATTTCATTCTCTTTGCGGACCCTTATAGCATTCTCCCGTTTCCTTCCATGTCCTCGCGACACATCGCACATTTCGTCCCTCCGAAGTTCCTTTGTGAATCGTTGTTCCCGTCCATACCTACTCTTGCCCTGGTGGACGCATCCAAGGCCCTCGACGAACGCGAAAATATGCAATCGGCTTCATGCCCTGCTTTGCGCGAAATCCCCCAAACGCATACCGGGCACCGAACTACCGACTTCGTTGGTCGATGCATTGGGCCCTTCCCTGGCAGCGATCCATTCGCTATTCGAAAACCTTCAGGAATATGACAACTTGAGGAGATCCATTCGTGTTGGTTTACCCCGGAGAATGGGTGCCTTAGATATACCCTCAGTTGTCTTGATGTCCCCGCCTTCCTAATTACTTACTGTAAGATACTACAAGTTGACTTCGTCTTCCTTGCTGCTCCGCGATACTTACTAAGCAAGTTCGGGAGTTGTGAGCACCATGAGAAACTGTGTCTCACAGGTGGGACAACAGTCCTCGTCAAAGTAGTCTCGCCATCGCTGCCAACAGCGTCTGAGAACTCGATCATGTCTTTCGCAGCCGTGCCTCGTCATGGCATTTGCGTAGCGCGGCTTGCGCGTCCTGCACGGTTCTTCTCGACATCATTGCCTGCCCGCTATGAGAATGTGCTGGTATCAAGACCGAAGCCTGGAGTGGCCCTCATAACCCTCAACAGACCCAAGGCCCTAAATGCCCTCAATGCTGCCCATTTTAGAGACATCGCAAGTGCCCTGAAAGAGGCGGATGGGGATGCTGATGTCGGCGCAATGGTTCTCACAGGTTCAGACAGGGCTTTCGCAGGTGCGTGGTGTTCCAATCAACTGCGCTATTGAGTACCTTAACCTGCTTGAAACTATCGTCCAGCCGGAGCTGACATCAAGGAAATGAAAGACAAGTCATGTAATTTCCATTTTTTTCCCCACTTCTGCGGCAGGCTCATATTAGTTGTTCTCTCCCAGTCGCCGAAGCTTACACGACCAATTTCCTCGCCAACTGGGAGGTCATCTCTAAACTCAACAAGCCCGTCATCGCCGCAGTTAGTGGCTACGCGGTATGTGGTTACATTCCCCCTGGCCATTTCACGTTGACAATCGTAGCTCGGTGGAGGTCTCGAGCTGGCACTTCAAGCCGACATCCTCTTCGTCTCACCTTCCGCGCAGCTCGGGCAACCCGAGATTAACCTGGGTATTATTCCTGGAGGCGGTGGTACCCAACGTCTCGCACGTCTGATCGGTAAATCTCGCACGATGGAATTGATCCTCACGGGTCGCATGATCGGCGCAGACGAAGCTGAAAGATGGGGACTCGTCAGCAGAGTTGTGCCCGAGAACATTGGGGTCGTCGATGCCGCGGTTCAGACGGCAGCAAGTATCGCCGACAAGGGGCGTGTAGCCGTGGCCGCTGGAAAGGAGGCGGTCAATGCCGCATTTGAGCTGCCACTTGCGGAGGGGTTGAGGTTCGAACGCAGGTTGTTTCACGCTTTGTTCGCGACAAAGGATCAGAAAGAAGGTAGGTTTTTGGGAGGTGCTTGAATCACGTAGATGGTAACCTGACGAATATCTCCAGGTATGGCCGCGTTCGCCGAAAAACGCAAACCCGAATGGTCACATTCATGACATGCGTTGATATGAACGCTGTCCTTTACAAGTATATCTCCTCTGTCGAGATGTCGAGGTATTGTAGGTCTTATCATCGAATCTTCTTTTAAAGCTCGCGGCGTGCCCCAGTCAGCCTCCCTATTATCAGCAGCAGTGTGCTCCAACACAGATGATTGATTTGTCTGGTACTTCGAGATGGTTTCATGTTCTTCTTGTGCACATCTCAGATCACTATGGACGATAGGCGTATATGTGTATGTGCGCGAAACATATGGAGGGCCGACTACTCTCACCGACAATAGCGATGGAGAATGCTCATAACACGACACACATAGCACAGCGGTGCACAAAAAATTAGGCACTTGAAAAGTAGTGCAGCTTTCACTGAGTATATAAGGCGACGGACATTCAAGGTATGTTTTTTGACAGTAGGAAAGGTTGTGGGATAGCACGACCTATTGTGCTCTCCTCAGTACTGCTTCAGGTACGTTATAGTAGGCAATGGTGCACTTTGGCCTGTGGTGGGTACAAGGCAGATAAAATAAAATGTGTTCAGACTAGGGCTAGCCTTGGGCAGTTGTAGATGATTAAACACAAAGAACTAATCCTAATCAGAGGTCGATACTCAATCGCTGTAGAACAAAGACAAGTCTACCAAAATCGTAAGGGAGATAGTAACTTAAATCAGACGTCTCCGGGCTTGTCCGACTCGACTAGTCACTGAGCTGACATGCGTGCGGCGAGGAGTGCTATATACGGTAGGGGCTGCATTCATCGCTTACTCAGCCCCTGTGCCATCAACGCGCGTTGTCCTCCTCAGTCATGTCTTTAGCGACTCCAGAAATAATCTCTCTTTCGATCAATTTTCGCGGTACAACACACGAGGTCTCACTCCCCCCCGATGCACCTCTGACGCGCCTAGAAGCCCAGTTGGAAGAGCTAACATCGGTACCTCCATCCCTTCAGAAACTTTTGTTTCGAGGAAAGAAAGCTCAGCATGCGGATAACCTCACATTAGCCCAGATTGGTCTTCGAGATGGGCTAAAGGTCCAGATGCTAGGATCGACTGCGCAGGAAATAACTTCCCTCAATGCAACCGAGTCGGAATACCAACGGAGGGAGAGGATCTTGCGTGAACGGGCTCTCAAACCGCAAGTCAAGGTACGTCTTCTCATGCACATCAAGTGAATGCTAGACCCGATATCGATTGTAGGTCCGCTCGACCGCTTCTTCCAGCGTCGCCTTAACGACATATGTCTTCCATAAGATCGAACCGCTGGGTCACTTGCCAAAGCCAGAAACAGCGCTCGAACGATTATCGAAGCTGGCAACAGATCCAGCAATTCGACACATCATGCAGAAACATAAGTTTTCTGTTGGTGTGCTAACCGAACTTGCACCCCACGAACAACCTCACCTACTAGGCCTCAACGTCAGCGCGGGACAGACCATCAAACTGCGCATACGGGCGGATGCGTACGATGGCTTCAGACCATATCTAGAAGTCCGTCGTGTACTCTGTCATGAGCTGGCACACAATGTCTGGGGCGATCATGATAATAATGTGAGATATCCTGATTTTTGTTAATCGGAACTGAATTTGATTTCTGTCTGCCACGGCATACACTAGTTCAAGGAACTCAACTCGCAGCTCAACAGGGAAGTTGCCGAGTTTGAGGCAGCAGAAAAACACGGAACGCACCACTTATCGGATTTGAGGGGCGCC
The DNA here is from genome assembly GCA_038094755.1 of Caloboletus firmus. Taxonomy (NCBI): domain Eukaryota; kingdom Fungi; phylum Basidiomycota; class Agaricomycetes; order Boletales; family Boletaceae; genus Caloboletus; species Caloboletus firmus. The sequence goes on along the minus strand of JBBPUO010000223.1, from coordinate 31,852 downwards.
TACGAGCCCTTGTCAAACGAAGAAGCTGAAGGATTAATTCACGTTCTTGGAGGAAATGGAAGACCCCTGAATGATTCGGCTGAGGATAGACGACGTCGAGCATTGGAGGCCGCTACTGCACGTTTGACGGAAGGGGAGGAGGAAATAGAGAGGAGCTGTGGCACCGATCGGTGAGGTCAGGAGGACTTCACCAAGTTGATTTTCTGCTGAGCATACTTAGCTTGTTTGCGATTCATCGTACAACATACCAGGGCTTCAGCCTTCGTCGGACGCCTGATTAATATCCTGGGACAAGTATGTATTATCTTGACCCGAATTATTGACGCATTCTCCCAACGGTTTGCCGATTCGGTGCCATATTGCAGCAGTTGCGAAAGGCTGCAGGTACACGAATGCCACAGAAAGACGATCGTCGTGTACTGTATGGTGTTCACAAGGTCACTCCAGTGCATGTCAATTAATTAGGTAGCATTTGGTTGGGATGCAAATGCGCACTCCTTCGCCAAAGTCTTAGATCTAGACCGCCACATCATCCCGCACCTGAAAAACTGACGTCGGTTAATCTGATGCATTTTCTGATTATATAGGCTTCCCAACAAATCTTGATTACCGACGAATCCCTGACCTGGCCAGGGTGACCAGCACACCCCCTAGTTTGGTGTTTCCTTATAACCTGTGTTGCAGCTGACCTTTCGAGCTTGTGTTTCCTTTTCTCGGTTAGACGAGGGATTACACTCTGAATTACTGGCTCAATATTTATTGCGACTAGCAGCCTCTTGGTACGGCATCGACGTAACTCTAGCGCCGCTGTCCCAATCTCTCCACATTCGGATGGATGAGCACTCCTATACCGCTTATAAGTTAAAACATTCTTGCCAGAACGACACCCATTAATGAGTTTATTCCGTCTCAACCATGTCAACGTCTAATGGCTCAGTGAATTTGGCATTGGCCCCGGTACTGATAGGTAAGGAAATCACTGTAGATCCACAATAGCTGGACGCTCACCTGTTTAAACAGGGTACACAATCTCTGGTTTGTATGTGTATTCGACCTCGTTCCACTCCCCATATCTGATGATTTCAACAGAATGTACGGTGTTACATTGGGCCAGTCGATTTGCTACATATATTGGTTTCCGGGTGATCCTTGGCTTATTAAAGGATTGGTATGGACATTCAGCCTCTTCTTCATCACATCCTAACGTATTCTACTCAGGTGTTTGTGATGTGGTAGGTCATGCGGTATTTTTTCCTGCATCGTTGTAACGCCCTTTACCAGCTTAGCAGACACTGCTCATGCGATTGGGACTACTCAACTCATTTGGGAGATGCTCTTGTCATGTCGTCGAAACTACTCGTGGAGTTGCATGCATGGAATAACATGGTAAGCCCTATATTATCCAAGATGCAGTCGATCTGTCATTTATGTGACTTATAGGGGCGGGTATGTAAGTGCCTCGCACTTGATGATACGCTCTCAGATGCATGTTTACAATCACCACTGGAGGTTCTGACATGGCTTAATGTGAGATTCCATGCAAGGCTATCAGTTTTGTGCTCATCACCAGCTCACCAGTATACCATCATCTTTGCCGTGCATTGGTTCGTAAGAGCTGTCAACATCAACATCGCATAACGTACTAAAAATTGTTGGTCAGTTTTTACTGCAGTCGTGTATGGACGAGTGAGTTATTGCCGTTAAATCGTTACCTTGCGCTCACTGAAGTCACCGCAGTCAGCGGGAAGAACAAGCTTCTCACTCTTGTTATTGTCAGTCCCGACACTATCACGATATGTGTTTCAAGATCTTATATTACTTTGCTGCAGCTTGCTACGGCGGTTGTGGGATTTGGTAAATCTTTCACTGAAGCGGTAGCCTGGTCTGACTTGCCAACTTCACCAGTTCTTGGCACATGTACGTACTCTGACGGATTGACTTGGGAATGACTGAATGCACGGGTGCCCCAGGGTATAGTGTTGACGTGTTGGTGCACTCTTTGCTCGTGTCAGGGAATGCTGAAACACCCCTTCTGTAGCTCTCGGGTTGGAACCATTGATTATCTGTTCACGTGTCCAGTGAGATGCACATGGTGTACTTCAAGGATAAGTTCGCTGATTTCTTTGCATCGTTCAACTATATTTTCAGATCATACTACCGTATTCTATCATGAGTACCTCATGTGACCTCCTCATCACATCAGCTGTCTTCAAATATATGTGGAGATCAGACTTTCGGAGGCAACGCAGTATAATTCAGGATTTGGCAGTCGTTTGTATCAATACGGGAGCGTTTACTTCGTAAGCCTGTATTTTTAATTTGCCTTCTATGCATTTCATTCTAATATTTTGTTCAGCACAGTAGCAGTCGTTACTGGCGTTATGGTATGCTTGGTTTCAGTGTGTTGCATGGACCCTGACTGACAAGCGCAGTACACTGTTCAAGGCAACAACTATTGGGTAGCTGCAGTAGGCATCGCGATTGGCCGGGGCAAGTGCTATCCTCCCAATGGTAGATGCATACAACGCTGACCCCTCATCACGTGTAGGCTATGTAAACTCCATGTTGGCTGTGTAAGTCTCATGTCGCCTCCTCGTACCCAAAGCGTGAACTTAGATGCGGACAGGCTCAATGCGAGAAAATCGATCCGTGACCGGAACCCGAACGTCTACAACTTGACTACCATACGAGCAACGCATCGTTCCGGCCGGTCTCACTGAACTTACGCTGCACCTAGCTTGTATCGATGCCTGACTTCGATACTCAGTCTTCCTAATATTTCTTCTGGTCAGATTTTTTTTTGTTATCAAGGGTTACGGTAGGCCGTTGGACAACTGGATGGTTGAACAAGCACAGTGCCCTTGAAGGCTATTATTGCCAACGAGACCGGAGTGCATTTCTCACCGTTTTGTGTGTCTCCCACTCGATATTCTAATGCAATGTAAATGGAGATATTGGATAGGAACATGTACTGTAGTCTGGTGACTTGCCCGTCTAAAAGAGCACAAGGAAACGCCGTATCGTGGACTTCCTTGGACAGGAAAATCTGGGTTTAAATTGGTGTGTCGGAGGCCCCAAGCTGACTGAACGAGCCATCATTCTACAGCCTACTTTAGTAAGGTGGATATGGACTGGCCACCAGACTACTAACCGAATCCGATGGGATACTAAAGGGCGTATCGTCTCGCAACTTTGGGGCCTCCCAAGGAACTAAACTTATCACGATCAATGAGTACATCGAAAGTATTGCTCAACCGCATTGATCTGAGTACCGATTCTCGCAGTACCTCAGCAGCGCTCATCAAGCTGCTTGCCCCACACGTACCCTACAGCCTCCACATCTTGGGGACCATCCTCAACACAGCTCCTCGCTCTAGCACGGTACAAAATGTCGACCCATCCAAAGTTACGCTCTGGTCCACCACACCCATCCATTCTGATACAATCTCGGCCATCGACTCCTCCACACTGTTCTCGATTGTCACCTTTTCCCATATCGACCACCAGTTCCGCTTTTTTTGCTCGGGCGAGTCGACCAACCCGCCGACGGAGGCGGAGGAGACGCATGTCAAGAGGGTGTTCGAGCACCTTCGAGACATCGCCAGCGAGGCGCATCCTACATACGATTCTATCGTCGCCGCCCCTGGGGGCTTGCCTAGGCACCGCATCGGCACCGATCCACCCATGATCGTCATGTGGGCCGTCCATGCGAAGTGGGCACCCGTCCTGGCGCCCATGTCGATGGGTCAATACCCCGGGATGCGGTATGTTTTTCCACGCGGCACATTCAGACGTGATGGTCTACCACTGGAGGTGGGCCGGCGCCAGACGACGATAGTCACGATACGGGGTGACGATGACTCGGAGACGGAGGTGGAGGTGGAGGTCTCCCAGATCCGAGCGTCTGATTTACCGTTCGTATACGGCGCGTCGAGTGTTCCGCGTTCTGAGGCGTATATCTTGTCGCGAGCGCCGTATTCGGTGTGCTTCCGTCGGACCCAAGGAGGAGAAACGGGAGCGGAGGACGTTGAAGTAGAGCCTGTTGCGTGTGCATTCATGCATTCCGACGGAAGCATCGGGGCGTTGCGTGTGGGCTCAAAACATCGGCGTCAGGGTCTCGGAAGACTGGTCGTTCGTGCGCTGGTGGAGAAGCTGGATTTCACCGAGGGTCAACCTGAAGGTGACCTTGAATCAGTGATTTCAGGCTCGAATGAGCATCAGGATCAGGGTGGAGGGGCATTAGGGTGGAATTGGACGGACACCGAGTCGACAAATGAGGTGGGTAACCATTTCTTCACGTCCTTGGGTGGCAAGGAGAACCGATGGATGCATCATTGGACATACATGCTTGTCAAGCCGAATCAATGAATTGAGGACACAGATTCGTATTATTACAGTAAAAGCTGTTTCGCGGCCGAAGGATTTGCTGTAGTGATTGAATCTGATCTAGACGTTTTTCCGCCGGGTATGCCGACGTACAAGTCAAGTTGACGACATTCCCGTGATCTCGGTCAGCACCGGAGTCCCGGGCCATCCACACATATCAGCCAAGATGCCAACCGCTTGGAAAAGATCAATCAATTACAACCATGCGTGAAACGACACACTAAAGTACATAAAACAATGAGTACATGGGTAAATATCCTCACTGACAGGCCTACATCTCAAAGATACAACGTCCTCGGTCTAAACGTCCAGATCTCGATCACCATCTTCCCCGACCTCTTACACATGATCGCACACGTCCCCCCCTTGCAAGCCACCTTCCATACACTCTCACACCGCTCACTCAAATCTCTGACAGACGTTCCGCTCTGGGTTTCGTACATCCTTACCCGTCCATCATTGCCGCCAGTGATGAGGAAGTTTGAATCAAACTGGAGAGACGTGACAGAAGAATCATGCGCGGAGATACGTTGCAAGGAGGTGTAATTGTGCAAATCGAACGTGATGACACGTCCGTCGGATCCGCCGGTGACAAGGAGGCCAGTTGTAGGGCAGAGTTGTAATTGACACACGAGGGCCGTGTGCCCTTGCAACAGCGCGATGCATTGCCTATAATGGTCATTAGTGTCTGAGACTTATGTTGGTCAATACATGGGGATAGACTTACCCTGAGATGGCATTCCATACACGGACCGTTGTATCCATTCCTCCGGAAACAACGCGAACACCATCAAATGCGACCGAATATATTTCTTGCTCGTGGCCAGAAAGTAGGTGTAGGCACTCCCCCGTGTCTACGTTCCATATCTGTCCCGCTGTATCCATCAAAATGCACAATTTCAGATGGAATGGACATACTCGGCAACTTGCGTCATAACTTCCGCTGACTACCCTATTACCGCAGACATCGAGACATCGGACGCTATTCGAATGACCTTGCAATATTCGAAGCATTCGACCTTTCTGTATATCCCAAACTCGGACCGTCGTGTCACGAGAGCCAGTCACCGCGATCGGACGGTTGTGTAAAACACGGGCACACCTGATAGTAGCGGTGTGACCTCGTAGAATGTAGATACAGTGGCTAGAGGGAGCTCAGCCTAAAATAAACGCAAGGGATTGTAAAGCTCATACCCTGATACCACGTCCCAGACGCGCAGACTCTTATCACAGCCAGCACTGACAACGATTGGATTGGGTTGACCCCAGCCTTCTGAAGTACAACACAAGTCACTTGGCTTCCCCTGAGTCTCCGATTGTTGTGTAGTTCTTGGCCGTCTCTTCTTTGGCACGTCAAGTCCCAATGCACGACGATATTTCACGTGCACGCAGCCGTTTGTTATAGGTGGGTTGGTAGATGACGATGCCACTGCATCGTCACCAGGTGCCTTGTTGTCGTCGGGTTCATCCCAATACCCGCCGCGACTAACAAGGTGTACTGCCCATACACCTTGGTCGTGTCCCATGAGTGTACGACATAAAACGCCGGTGTTGGCGCTGTAGATGTGAACCTTTGAGTTTGCGCAACCGACAACGACGCGATCAGAGTCCAATGCTACGGATGTAACAACACCACCATCAGGGTTCGCGATGGGCATGCGATGCGAACGAAGAAGATATCCCCCTCTTCGCATGTTAGACACTCGAATCGATGTTGGTATGTTTGTTTGGCAAAGATAGCGGTCACTCACTTATGGCGTAGGAATATTGAAAATGTTTTCGGTACGATGGGGAAGCGTCATTTGCTGACTTGCCGCCGAAAGTTCGTCTCCAGGAAGACAGAGGAGATTGTTCCTGTCGCTTCAAACTTTCTTCCGCTGTGAGAGCCTGTAGGGCCGGATCCATCGGATGGGCCGGGAACGAATCCGCCTCTTTGGAGTATTCCTCGACGACGTCTTCGTCAAACTCGGTTTCCTCGGCGGTATCTATTTCCATGTTAAAGCGATACGTCCCGCACATAGTTTTCCAAAGCCATTCGTCCTGGACAAGGTCATGCCACCGCTTGGAAACCTGGCTAGCTCTGGCAAGCGTTTTCGGGTCGTCTACAAAGCTAAGGATATGCAAAGCTATTTCCGGAGGGAGTTCCGCGAGGAAGTCACGTCTGAGCATAGGGGCAATAGTTTGTGAGATGAATAGAAGCTCAGATGGCGTGCAGTCATTAAGGAGAGACACGAGGTAGCGTTTACGAGATGCAGGGCCTAGGGCTGCTAGGTTTGCAAACTCGATGCGTGAGAGATTCGCAGGATCGTACGATGCTGAGTGTGCCTTGGAGAGGTGGAAGGCATCCGCGAAGAGGGAACTGGTCGGGCCAGGTGATGGTGCGGGGGTCGGAGGAGAGGTGGTAGGCATGTAGACAGTAGAGGGTGACTTGCCTACGCTCACGTGGCGGCGATGATCATTCGTACGTGACTGCGAGCCTCTGCTGGTTGTCCTGGCGGCGATATCGTCGCTCATGTCTTGTGGGCGTGGTGAACTGGTAGAAGCCATGGAGATGATACATTCAACCTGTAGATAAAAACTAAGTGAGCGATGAGCTGGATGGTCAACGGGATGAGTCCAGTGTGGGGGGTCGTCCTCGCTGAGTCACTGAGTGTGGTCGTAAAGCTCGACAATTGAGCTCACCTCTGACAACGAAATGAGAAACAAATTTCCTTTTCTGGATGTAATACCATGCACGTGACATACTTCCTGTTTTGGTAATCTAATCTACGGCATCGCGCACAAGGCATTGAAGTGTCTCTCCTCGTACTAGCGCTTGTTCAGGTCCTCGCCTTTGTTGGCCCTGGACATTCGGCCCATACGTCTGCGTCTACCACGAACAGAACATTCTGGACGCTTTTCGGGCCTTCCTTGTTAATAAACTCGTCCGGCTCCCTTCCAGAATAATGACCAACAAAAAGAAGGCTCAAGCTAAGAAACAAGCCCAGGCAAACGGTATCAAGTGCGCTCGCATTGCCATACGCTTAGCCTGACCTATGCTAACTCTGATTCAGGACTCAGACACAACCAGAGGCCCTGTCGAAACTGACAAGTCCCATCTCCCCCTCGTTTGCAAAATCAGTCGAGTCGCCGTCACTGGACACCCCCACAGGCCCCACAGCAGACGACATAAAGGAGGAGGGGAATGTCGCTTTCAAAGCAAAACTGTACAACGATGCTATCGACCTATATACCAAAGCCATAGGTCCGCCACCATCCTCTCTACAGCAAGTCTTATCCTCTGACTGATCATTGACATGCTTTACCCCAGAGATGAAGCCCACCGAACCTTCCTATCTCACCAACCGTGCTGCATCTTACATGGCCTTGAAACGCTTCCGCCTGGCATTGGCTGATTGTCAGCAGGCAGCCGCGTTGCAATCCGCTGAATCCTCATCGAAGACGTTGGTCCGCCTCGCACGATGTCATCTTGCTTTGGGCTCTTCGGAACCCGCTTTGACCACGTTACGTACTGTAATCGCCTTCGATTCGACCAACGCAGCCGCACTGCAACTTCAGGAGAAGGTCCTCGAGCTTGAAGCGCACTTAGGTAACTTCGAGGGTGCGAAACAGAGAAAAGAGTGGGGGATGGCCCGACTAGCTTTGGACAAGTGTCTGCAAAGCATAGAGGGCGAGAATGGCGAAGTTCCAACGCAATGGCGCCTGTGGCGAGTCGAGCTAGAACTTGCACGCGCTAATTGGGATGCCGCCAACGTCGCTGTAAAGTAAGTGAACTGGTAAGATATTCACTGCAGTGTCTGATGTGGTGGATCATTTTCTTGTGCATAGTGATGCTATGCGACTTGATCCTAACTCGCCCGAGATTCTTGCCGTGCGTGGACTGGTGCTCTTCCTTTCTGGCAAGCTACCACAAGCACTACAACACGTTGCATCAGCGCTCCGGTTGGATCCTGCACATGAAGTTGCTTCACGACTACGGAAGCGTATAAAAGACGTTGAACGGGTAAAGGAGGAAGGAAATACGGCCTTTAAAGGCGGTAAGCTGCACGAGGCAGTTACACTTTATACGGAGTGTTTGAAAGTATGTAGCGCTTCTACAATTTTGATGGTCATGCTGATTTTTCTTCTCGACAGCGCATAGGTGAGGCAGAGGAAGAGGGTAAGGGCGGGCATATTCGTGCTACCCTGCTGTCCAACCGTGCCACTACACTAGTAAAGGTGCTAGACCTTCTCAATATAATGCATATCTTGTCTCTTACAATCTTGAGCATAGCTTGAAAAGTACGATGAAGCTTTGGCAGACACAGAAACCTCCCTTACTCTCCATCCAACGTCCTTTAAAGCGTTGCGCACTCGTGCCCGCATAAATCTCCATCTTGAGAGATTCGACGCCGCAGTTGTGGACTTCAACTCTGCTATCGAACAGGCTGGATTTGAAAATGCTGACGCGGATGTCAGATCCCTCAGGATTGAGTTGAGGAAAGCCGAAGCTGCTCTCAAACGGAGCAAAACTAAGGATTATTACAAGATTCTTGGTAGGTCTTTATTAAGACTTTTTTGGGAACAGGCTCTCTGACATTCATGTCCAGGCATTCCAAGGGACTGCTCAGACGCGGACATCAAAAAAGCATACCGTCGGGAAAGCTTGAAACATCACCCAGATAAGGTTACCACCTCCGGGTCCGTAGTATAATGATAGGCACTCATCTCTCCATGTCTGCAGGGCGGAGACGAGGAGAAATTCAAGCTCGTCGTCGAAGCACACGCCGTGTTGTCGGACTCTCGACGACGAGAGCGGTACGACATGGGTGAGGACGAAGATGGGCAGAACGATTCTGGCGTGGGCGGAATGGGTGGTCCGTTTGGGGCTATGAACCCAGCTGATCTAGCGGATATATTTGCGCAGTTCCAGGGTGGTGGTTTCGGTGGTGGTCCATTCGGGGGAGGCGGTGGCTTCCGCTTCCATGCGGGATGACGCCCGGGCGATCTTGACGTCTGGGAGGGCGTATTCAGCCACTGCTACGCACTTGAGATCATGTTGGGGGTAACATACCTTGCTCTATAATTTGGTTGCACTCAGGGAAAGCTATGCCCAGCCATCGCGTGGGTAAGCAGCCACGTGATATTGATAGATGAGTGATAGGACCCCTGTCGTTATTCTTCCAAGTCTAACTGAAACGACACTCTCTGATTCCTCCCACCAACCAGCTCTGTTATGCCTAGATCTTCTTCGGCCTCAAATAAGACTGCTCAAGCTTCCAACATGCCAAATTTGAAGCAGGGCACTCTTTCGTTCGCAAGTGCCAAACGAACCAACTCGATTCTCAATGCAAAGCCGCAACAGAGAGCCTCGGTCACAGAAAAAGTGAAAAACAAGCGGGTAGAGACACAAGTGGAGGCTCAAATTGATACAAAACCCATTGAGATCCTTGATATCTCTGGTGAAGAGGGCGCCCCTGTAGCAGAGATCACCGGGCCAGCTAAGCGAGCTCGTGCGAGTACGAAGGCGCGGTCGTCTCGTGGGACCACGAAGCAGGCGCCACCGCAACCATTACAGTCTGAGAAACAGCAACCTTCCCTAGAGGGAATAGGGAGGGAGCGTCTGGATGTGGAAGACAAGGCCGGTCGTTACCGCAAATACTATCATGAAGTCAGATCAAAGATTGGACATATGGAACCAAGTAAGCATGCACGACTCACGGTGAATGCCACGGATTTTGTTTTGTTTGCATTTAGTCCATTCGGAGGGTCAGGACAAGATACACCAAATGCTTCGCTTATTTGACATGTGAGTCTATCCGGCTAGTTGATTTTCCCGTGCTCACGGTAGTTTCAGGTCGTATGAATTTGGTCCATGCATCGGAATGACAAGGCTGGAGCGATGGGAGAGAGCGGAAGCGTTTGGCCTCAACCCCCCTGTCGAAGTAAGTTCGAGTCGTTTTTTTCCCGCCTAAATGTAAAAAGTGTAAACGTGTTCTCAGGTACGAGACATCTTGCTCACCAAGGAAGGGATTGAGAATGATGAATACACTCAGTGTGTGTTGCATGGCGAGGTTTGAAAGGTACATAGGGTTGTAAGTAATTTGCCGTCAGATTCAAATATGCTTGGGGCTCATTCGTCACCCAGAATTCATTGACGCTGGACGAAATACATCTCTCAAGTTTTATTTTCCTTTTCACCTTCCTGCTTTTTCATAGTAAATAATTGAATCTTGAGACGTACTGACCATATACCTGTTACCCTGCGCTGCTCCGCCTCGCGTATAATGTTCATACGGTGTAACCTATGGTTTTAATCTGGACTAAAAAGACTTGGAGCAGTTTGGTGTATTCGGCTTCAATACTCATTTTCAGTGACACGCAGTTCCATGGGAAAAGCCAAGAATCGGCAGCTGCCGATGGTCCCTGAGATGATCATCCGAAAAATTTAGATACGGTGACCTCCCCAATGCCAATTATTCTGCCCACTCGTCCACGTTCAAATCATCACAGGTACTTCGAGATTTTAACGCGACGCTCTTCATGCTTTTAGCAAGTGGTTGGCAATGTGGACCGCAGGGGTTCAAGCCCTCAGCTGTACCCGAAAAGTTGTGGCGCGTTTCAAGCGGTTGGTGCCGGCTTAAGCTCTCACGGCCTCTCCCTGAGTCCCCCGATCAACTTCCTTTCGTACACCTCGTGAACCCACCGTTTTTCATGTCAATTGTCTCGGCTACTATCAGTTCCCCACATCAAGGGGCGATGGGTCCGGCCTCGACAGAGTCAGCATCCATCATTGTGGAGATGAAATGATGAAGACTCGCTTATTGACTCCAGTTAACCGCCCGACAGAGAGATCGGCGCATGGTGTTTGTCGGATGAGTATGTCATGGAGATCCGGTGCCTTCTCGTTTCCCTCGTCACCGCAATCACAAATTTTCTGAGGAGTTTACAGTGATTTCGCAGGGTCTGGACTGGTCCTGGCTCTGGTCGCATTGGCGCTGGCTGGTCGGGTGATCCTGGCTGCGGGATTGATCCTGGCGGGTCGGCACTGGTCCCGACTGGCCCTCACCAGCTTCTCGGCTAATTCCCCTCACTGGTTTGAACACGCAAGGGTCGAAGCAGGACGTCGGGTAATCTTCGTGTGTCGTGCGAGAGACCGTACCTGTATCAAGTTATTGCACACAGTTTCCGGGGTTCCTGAGCAGTCCATAACTCCTTAGGGTATGTGAACTTGGCGCGCGGTTCACCCCTTTGATACGTCCATCTTATCATAATTACGGTGTACAGCTTCGCTCGCTGATATATAAGGGACCCCTCCCCATGGATGTTATTTTCGATAAAGGCGGGTCAACTCCACTCCGACGTTTCATATCACAATGTCACCGCCTCGTCAGTCTGAAGTGGATGTTCTCATCATTGGCGCTGGGCCCGCTGGGCTCATGTGCGCCAACGCTCTCGCCAGTGCGGGGGTAAACGTCAGGATTGTCGACAAACGGTAGGCACTCGCCATTGTCGGTCGCGAGTATTTGCTGATGTGCCATGTAGTGCTTGCAAAATCGAGACCGGTCAAGCGGACGGACTTCAACCCCGAACCATAGAGGTCTTACAGGTGGGTATATTCGTCTCGGTTCACCGGCTTCCATGTACGACGACCTTTGCAGAGCTACGGACTCGCGGAACGTTTTCTGCGGGAAGGATGTCAACTACTCATGACTGTAAGTGGCTTGGAATGTGAGTGTTAGTCTCTTTAACTCTTCCCGTCCTGCAGGCATTCTATGACCCTGCTCCAGAAGGGGGCATTCGGGCAAGCGTTATAACGCTCATGATTTGATCAAGTCTCATGTATTGCACTCAGATGTCGAGTCGTGGCCCGAACATAAACACATCTTCTGCTCGTTATCCCTTCGAAGTATGTATGTCCTAATTAGGCTTTGGAGTCGGTGCGTTCTCAGGATAGGTTCCTAGCTTGGGCTCCACCAAGGAGCAATTGAAACGATATTTTTGGATTCCATGAAATCAATGGATGTCGAAGTTGAACGGTCGACCTTCCCGACTGACATAGAGTTATCAACCGATGAGGCAGAACTTGCAGATCCGACATCACATCCAGTCAAGGTGAATTATTTTTGTCAATCCGAGTGCATGCGTTCATGGAGAAAATTAGGTGACACTGGAACAACTAGTGGGGCCCGATGGAGAGCCAGACAAAGAAATTGTGCGTGCCAAGTTTGTGCTTGGCGCGGATGGTTCGGAGTCCCAGGTCCACCACACCCATACCAGAACTCATGCCTGCCTACAGGAGCCCACTCGTGGGTCAGAAAAATCTTCAACATAAGCATGGATGGCGAACAGACGGGTAGGACTATTTTCTCAAACTGTTAACATTATGGTTTCATTACCTCGATCAGAGCACATCTGGGGTGTTTTAGACATGGTCCCGGACACAGATTTCCCCGATATCCGGAACAAGACATTTATCCGTTCCCACACTGGCTCGTGCATATTCGTCAGTCGTGAAGGTGACATGATCCGGTGCTACATCCAAGTCGCCGACAAGGATGTGCGGGACCCAACCACAGGAAGGATAGACAAGGAGAAGATGGGACCTAACCAACTACTTGAGGTCAAATTCTCCTCTCGCCTTGCGAAAGTATTGGCTTAACACTGGCGCAGGTTGTACAACAGTATCTCAGTCCATACTCACTGAAACCGAATTCGGATGGATTTAACTGGTGGACATTGTATATCGGTAAGGCATTGCCTAATAAATCTTTTCCCGTTTTTCGTTATCTTGATTTTTGATTAGTTGGGCAACGCGTCGCATCCAAGTTCTCTGTTAAGGATCGCGTGTTTATTGCCGGAGACGCATGCCATACGCACTCGCCTAAAGCAGGTGATCTGTCCTGGATAATTTGTATTCTACGCAGACAGGCTTAATTTTGTTCCAGGTCAAGGTATGAATGCAAGTGCAAATGATTCACACAACCTTGGTAAGCTTGGTATGTTCTACTGTTCCATGCGCACGAGCTGATCACCAAACGTAGCTTGGAAGCTCGCGCTCGTGATCCGCGGTTGGGCAGATATGTCCCTGTTGTCCACTGTAAGTCACTGGTGTGGTATATCCATGGGTGCCTGAAATTCACGTCACTTAGTACGAGTTGGAGCGCCGCAAGTTTGCACAAGATCTTATTGCATTTGACAAAATGTGGTCTGATCTCGTCTGCAAAAAGGCCTCCGCCGGTGATAACAAGGAAGGCGTTGCTCAGAAACAGTTGCTAAAGTGAGTGAAGCCATGTATTATTCAAACTCGTCTAATCGTGACCAACTTTAGGGTGTATCAGAACATTGGAAGGTTTACAAGCGGCATTGGGGTGCACTATGGTCCATCCTTAGTTGTCGTTGACAGACACCAATCGTTGGCCACCAACCTCATCATCGGTGAACGTGTTCCCCCACAAATATTTATCCGAGGGGCCGATGCACGTCCATACGAGCTCCAGGATCTTCTTCTGTCCGATTTCCGCTTTAAGCTCCTCGTGTTTGCTGGTGACCTCGGTGATGCTTCGCAACGGGGGAGGATCGACTCGATGGTGAAGGATCTGCAGCGACCAGGGGGCTTCTTAACAAGATACACCTCAAACCAGTCTTCAGATTCAAGGTTTGATATTATCACGATCGGAAAAGCAAAGAAGGAAGTGTTCGACTTCCTCAAAGTCCCATCGTTGCTGAGATCACACTGGTCCAAGTGAGTATAGGTTTGATCCGGGCTTCGCCCATCTTGATGTATTTTGCAGGGTCTTGATTGACGATATGGACGTTACGGGGACCGTTGGTGGACAAGGTTACTCGTATTATGGTGTGGCCGATGAAGGTGCGATTGTGGTGGTTCGGCCGGACGGATACGTTGGCACGATCGCGCCTTTGAATGGCATTGCTGAGATTTACGACTATTTTGCGGAGTTCATGAAGATATGATATATTAAATAGCACTGATCGGATAAAAATCCGTTTCGTCTTTCACCCCTATTAGAAAACCGTCAGTAATTATACTGTGGTTGGGTACACATGCACGACGGATACATTCTGCAGTCACCTGTGGAGCATGCGACAAGTCAGTCGCCGGCCGCCATCTGACACTTCGAACCGGGTTACATGCCCAAACGGGAGTTACCTGAATTCAATATTTCGGAGAGAGGGCCTGATTCTATGGAATCCCGGATGTTCATGCTCACTTCGATCAATCATTTTGAAACTCAATGAACTTCGGCACATCAGTGGATGATTTGGGAGATCAGGTAGCTTCTTACCATGGCAGACCCTCGATCGCCACTTCAGCCGAACGTCACAAGTCACTTCATAGAGTCATTGTATTGTAGTTAATACAATGAACATTGCCAATGAACAGGGTCCATTTCAAGAAAAGATACTAACATCATATGGGTGGGGGATTGGGTTAGTCTAAAACTACTACCAGAGGGTCCGATGCCTTTCCTTTGCCCTTCCCTTGGTTGAAAGGCGAGAGCTTAAAACCTGGCCACTTGCAGAAGTAGTTGCAGATATGCTCCTCCTAAAACAGCTTCACCACCTTCTCCAAATTTCCTTTGCAAAAGAGGCCATCTCCAATTGAGCTAAATAATGTAGTTAGTTCCCCAAGCCTGATGGAGTGAAAGCAGCACTTACAGATGAGTAAGAATTTGAGGGTCAGTCAGAAGTGAGGGAGTACATGTTGGGTGGGATGAGTGTGTGTATAGCAGCATAATCATAAATATGAATACCTTGATAATTGGAAATGTATGCCAGACCACCAGTATCAACATATTGAACATGTTGGCTAAACATGAGGAATTGCACAACATCATAGCCAATCTTGTCAGGCTTCAAGAGGGGTATACAGTTACCATTATAAATGAATTTTGTGAATGACTCCTTAGCATCCACAATTTCTTCTTTGCAGAGGTACATGCAATTGACAGATGGTGCTTTGGACCCCCTGGCTGGCCTGGCAGAATAATGAAAAGCAAGACCTGCATCCACAAAATTTATAGAGGGAATATGGAAAGGTGGAGCATTGGATACTTTCATCAGTGCATTGGTGATAAAGTCTTCAATAACCTGAAGCAGCAATTTTGCCCAATAGAGGATGTTAGCCTCACAAAACAGCTTTTCTGACTCTTTCTTGACCCCCAGGCACTTGAAAGGGGAGTCATTGTATTGATCAGGGCAACAAATGTAGGGGCATTTGACAATGATATTCTTGCATGGCTTAGATCTGATCCCAGTTTCTGTTACAACTTTTTCTTCTTCACTTACTGTTTTCCTGAAATGATATGACTTATAGATCACACAAATGAGGGAAAGTGCCTATATTGTGCAAGTCAAAAGTAATACCAAGCATGAGAAAACTACTATGGACAAGACGAGATTTATATACTGTATCTAGTTGCACACAGACCAAGCTTACTAATCTATGGAAAGTCCTAGAATATTCTGATAAGATAAGATAACTATGGAAGATAAGATAAGATAATGGAAAGTATTGTTACAAGTAAAAGAAACTAAAAGAAATAAAAAAGGAATAGAAGAAATCATTTCATTACCCCCTTCTTAAGAATCAAACTCCTGGTCGATCATATTACTGACGAGGATAGGGTCCTGATTAGCAGGTGGAATTTTGAAGAGGTGATTGGGCAAGTGGTTAAGAGAAGCAGTGAAGGCTTTGAACTCTTTATGGAGAAACAATGGTGTTGATGTAGTGCATAGGTCACAGTCACACACGTCTAGCGTTCTAATTGCTATTGGGTGTTACGAACGCTCTTTTACGCTATGTCTTTTTCTTTTTACTTATCCTTTTCCACGATCACGTGACCTTGCACGTGACTTACTTACGATATCTATTCCCACGATCACGTGACGTACACGTGGTCATCCTGATACGATCTAGGGCACGGTCCCTATAGTTGGCTATTTAATCACCGACGTCCCTGAGACCCTGAAGGGTTCTCTTCCATTATGGACTCACGGTTATTTCCGGCGAGCTTCTCTTCCATTTCGAAGCCTCGCCTTATTCACGTTTATTTCATGTCCGTTACGATACAGCATACTTTATCTATATACGGTAGATACGTTCCCACGGCATACTGGTCCGTGTGCATTACTTATACGTATATAAGCTGGTCAATATACGCCACAAGAACTCTAGTCTAGTTCTTGTCGGATTTCCCCTTCTCGTTCTTTGAAGTCAGTACGGTGGTAACGGCCTAGCACGTTTTAACGACGATGCGATTAGGGTCGCCAACATTGGGTGATCCTTGTGGAATTTCTCAATTAGCTTGGGAGCATTAGAAACATTAGACTTTGGTTCCCAAGTTTGTTCTTCTTTAGGATAGTTTTTCCACTGAACCAGATACTTGGTTTTATTCTTGCACTTGCAGGAATCAATGATTTTCTCCACTTCATATTCTTCCTGCTGATCGACAATTACTACTGGCAGTGGTTTTGGTTTCACCTGTGATGGGAATGAACCCATTCAATAAGGGGTTAAGAGAGACTCATGGAAGATGGGATAAATTCCTTTCCATGAGATAGGGAGTTCTAACTTGTAAGCTGCAGTCCCCACTTTTTGTTTGACTTTAAAAGGACCATAATGCTTATCATTGAACTTTTTCGTTGATCTGTTGGTTTTGATATGTTTTCCTTCTAATAGAACTAATTGACCAGCAGTATATTCAACACTAGGGGGTATGGTGGCATCATGAGTCCTTTTCATAGTTTCTGCAGCTTTCTTCAGAGCACTTTGAGCAGTTTCATGATATAGTTTCATAGTTTCTATGAATGATGAGGCTGACTCATTTTGAACTTCTACCTTCTTATTAGGAATTAGAGGTTGTTGTCCAAAGTTAAGAAGAAACAGTGAAAAACCTGTTGCACTTGAAGTTTGGGAGTTATGGGTGAATTCTGTGAGAGGAAGCCATTTAGCCCAGTCAGTTTGTCTATATTTACATAGATTCAAAGGTATTTTTCAACCTCTTGATTTATACGTTCTGTTTGACCATCTGTCTGAGGATAATAGACTGTAGATGGATTCCCTTGAATTCTGAGGAGAGAGTATAAATCCTTCATGAATGAGGATATGAATTGCAGACCCCAATCTGATATAACCTTCCTAGGTGTTCTGTGTAGTTTAAAAACATGGTCATGGAATATGATTGCTACTCCTTTAGAGATAATGGTATCTATGACTGGTATAAGGTGTACCATCTTTGAGAATCTGTCAACCACCACTAGGATAGCATTTTTACCTTCAGATTGAGAGAGTGGTCTGATTAGATCCATTGATATGATTTCCCAGGGGGCTGATGGTATCTCATTAGGATAGAGTGGGGTGTGCAATGTGGTAGTCTTGGCTTTGACCTTTTGACAAATGTCACAGCCTTGGACATATCTCTCTATGTCTTTTCTCATGGTGGGCCAGAAAAATTCACTTCTAATCAAGTCTCAGGTACATTTAACTCCTGGGTGACCTGAAATTGGGTGATTGTGGTTTGTAATGATAATGGCCTCCCTGAGTTTGGTGTTATTCGGAACATACAAGAGGTTTTTCCAGTAAACTAACCTGTCTTTACAGTGCCAGTTAGAGTTCTCTTTCTCTAGACCCTGTTATGCAAATGTTTCCAAGTTGTTTTGTTTTGCATGAATCTGTTGTTGGATATCAATGGATAAAATAGCTTTAATGATTATTGGGTCTTTGAAAATAGAGTCTGGGAGTAGGACTTTCTGCGTGTTATCAATAGTCACCCCCTTCTCATAATCTGGCCTCCTGGACAGAGGGTCAGCTGGGTTCATTTTCCCTGGCTGGTGAGTGATTTTCAAGTGGTACTCCTGAAGTATCTGCTGCCAGCGGGCTTGACATCTGGACAAATCCTGTGGTTTGTGGAAAAACTCAAGGTTTTTATGATTAGTGAGAATTTCCACTGGGTATTTGGCATCCAGTAAATAGTGTCACCATTCTTTGAGAGCAAATATGATGGTAAGCATTTTGAGGTTGGCTGCATGGTAGTTTCGCTCCACATCATTTAGTGACCTTGAAATAAAAGCAACAGGGTACTAGTATCCATCTTGTTTTTGGGAGAGGACTGATCAATGCCTATGTCTGAGCCATCAGTTTCGACTCTGAATGGGGTGTCATCTACAGGCATGGCTAAAGCAGGTGCAGAAGTGATAGTAGCCTTTAGAGCATTGAAACTATCTTGGCACTCTTTGGACCATTCGAACTTCTTCTTTACTAATGTGAGCACATTCAAAGGATGTGCAATTTGAGTGAAGTTTTTTACAAAGCATTGGTAGAAATTGAGGAATCCCAGGAATCCTTGAAGGGTTTTCTTAGAGTTCAAAATAGGCCAGTCTTTTATGGCTGCTACCTTTTTCTCATCCATCTTTACCTTATCATGTGATACAACAAGTCTGAGGAACTCAGTTTCAGTGACTTCAAAGTCGCATTTGTCATGACATAAGTATAGATGTTCTTTATGCAGGATTTCTAACACTTCTCATACTACTCTTCAATGTTCTTCAATGGTCTTTGTAAAGATCATGATGTGGTTGATGTAAACTACACATATATCTTTATCAATAAGATCCTTGAATAAGGCATTTATCATAGTCTGAAACGTAGTGAGAGAGTTGGTGAGACCAAAGAACATAACCAGAGGTTCAAAAAGTCCATGATTGGTATGAAATGCAGCTTTCCATTCGTCCCCTTCTGCCATTTGAATGTTATTGTACCCCCATCATACATCGAATTTGGTATAATACTTGGCTGTTTTGAGCTTGTCGACCAATTCACTGATGAGGGATAATAGATACTGGTTATGCTTGGTAACTGCATTCAACTTTCAATAGTCCTGTACAGGATGAAGTCATCTGTCTTTTTTTTTGATAAAGAAGAAAGCAGAGGTAAAAGCTGATTTGGAAGGTCAGATTCAACTGGATTTGAGATTTTTCTCTAGAAACGCATCTAATTCCATCTGCTCTCCTGGATTGAGAGGGTAAACTTTACAATCTATCTTGTGATCTCCAGGAAGCAATTCTATCATGTGATCCCAAGGTCATTGTGGGGGAAGAGCATCAAAGCTCTCTTTCGCAAAAATGTCCTTGAAATTGTGAATATAATCTGGGGCTGCTTCTTCAAATGTTTTCTTTTTCTTTGATGCATAATCTTGAGTGGGAATTTCAGTAGCTATGTTCCAGACATACTCGTTACAATTGAGTCAGAATAGATGGTCTCCTTGGGAATAGGAAAAGTCCTCATCATTGTCATCATCTTTGGTGTCAATTAGTTCAGGCATATGATCATCTTTACACCTGAATGCTATTCATCTGGTTTGCCAGTTGATCTCAGGATTGTGAAGCTTCAACCAATCATGACCTAGGAAAATGATATTTGATCCTATGTCGGTAACTGCTAAGGCAATTTGCTCTTTGTGATCTATTATTTCGAGCTCGACTATGATGAATTTGTCTATTTTGCCAGTGGCATTAAGTGTGCCATCAGCATTGTAAACCAAAATTGGATAAGGGAGTTCATGCATTGTCATTCCCTTCTCAGTGACAAAGTCTTGATGGATTGAGGAGCCTGTGCATCCCAAGTCCACAAGAGCTTGTATGTTCATCTGTTGTCCATCAGACGTTTGCAGGATCACTGGAAGTTCCAGGGATTGATGTGTTTTATGATGTAGAGATGCCTTAATGAATCTTGGGGATTGTTGAAAATCCTTCAAAACCCAAAAAGCCTTCTCTGAGAACATTCCTTTGAGATCAGAAAGAAGTTCGGGAGACACTTTGATCGCTCAGGAGTTATGGACAAAAGAATGGAGATATTTCAAATTTCTCTCCATGTCAGGATAATTTAACTGTTGCTTCATCCATCTGATTGACCAAGGATTCACTGTATTTAACCACAAGCAAGAGGACGAATCATGATTTTCTCTCTTTAGAATTTTAATGGCAGCAGTACCAGTACTGCCAAAACCTTTACATGCATGGGACATTTCCGGTAGGGTATCTACTTCAACCACTGCTGGTGTAGCTATTTTTTCGATAATGAGCTGTGCTACTCACTCTCCAGCTTTTGCTACAAACTTTTCATTAGACAAGTTTATTAGGAGGATCTTTACTTCTCCTTGGTAGTCACTGTCTATTACACCAGCACCAGTGGTAATTTGTTTGTTAACAGCTAAACCACTCCTAGGAGCAATTCTACCATAATGATTCTCTAGAATGGCCATTGAAATCTTAGTAGAAATCAAAGCCTGTCCTTTTGCAGGAACAATAGTGTCTACTGCTGTGTACAGATCAAACCCATCTGCACCTGGGGTTTCTCGCACGGGTAGATTCACTTTGTTGTTTTCATGCTTTACAGGCAATATTTTTGTTGATGGCAAGTTTATGGTTGGGTTCTTATTCTTATTTTCAGTCTCACTGTTAAGAATCACAAACCAGTTCAATTTCGATAGTTTAGATATAACAATAGAGTAACTGGTATCTACTGTGACAACTGAAAACCCAATTCTATACTACTTTCTCCTTCTTTTCCTGCCTTTTCTGTATTTGCCATTAATACACATAATTGTTTGAATTGTAAAATGTCAATCTCCTGACCATTCCACTATATAGCTCTAGCATGAGGACAGGGGTATGGAAGGTGAGTTGGGCAAGGCCATGGCTTTCCACAGACTCGGTGGACCCCAGCTGTGTGAGCCTTGTCCAGCTCCATGGGTATGCCATGACCACCAAAGGTGCTGGGCTGATTGGGATGTGGTGCTACTAGAGCAGCCAGTTTCTGAGTCATGGATATAGGTGGGGGTCCGGCCAGCAGATGATACTGTGGATGGGCAGGTTGATGTGGAACAAATCAAGGGTTATAAATGGGACCCATTGCATATACATTTTTGTGGCCTTGGTCTTGTTCTCAGAGAATTTCATTGGCTTTTATTAGTTTCTCCTCCCAAGTGTGCAAATCAGTAGAGTCATACATCTCTGCCGACTGCTGTTCCACAAAATCTACTACTCAATTGTTAATTGCTTGTTTTACATGATATATCAGCACACGTGTGTTTTGAACTCAATCAAACCCTGCTTCAATACAGAGTTGATACAATTTGATGAAATACTATTTGTTACGAACACTATTTTTCTTTTCTTTTCTTTTCCTTTTCTCACGGTCACGTGACATATCACGTGATTAACCCCTAAGTTAACGGATCACGAGACCTAGATCATGTGACATCTCTGTCAGAGTAACGAGGCTGCTGTGTGCCCTTCTCTACAGAATGGCTCTGCTGGGATCTGCTGTGCAATCTCCGGACACGTGTATTTAATCTCCGTCGACCCTGAGACCCTGGTGGTTCTTTTTCCCACGTTCATCTCCGCATGCTTCTCTTCCATTCTGATGCTTCTCAGAAGTCACGCTGCATTCACGTTTATTTAATTACCGTCTACACTATAGCTATATTCATAATTACTCTCTCACGGCCTGTTGGTCCGTGCGCATGTCGTAGATAGTATAAGTAGTTGAATGTCAACGCCCCAAGAACTTCAGTCAAGTTCTTGTCGGGATTCCCCTACTCTATTACTTGTCTCTAAGTCAGTATCTGGTGGTAACGGCCTAGTCTTTATTAGATTAGGGTCGCCAACACTATTCTATAGTCTCATTGTGACCTTGTACAATGGTAAAAATCTTTCCCTGCATGTGACACGCAAGGGTGGTAGGTTGGAATGCTTGCTTGAGTTTGGTTTCAAACATTCTAAAGGAAAAGACATTTTGCATATTCTGCTTGGTTGCTAAAGTAGCAAACTAACCAGTGGGATTGGGGCCACATATATATGACAACATTATGATGATTTTTTACCTGTCTGATGGTTCAACCTCAAATCTATCAAAGTATGCCTTGATGGTTCACCACCAGTTGACAAAGTGTGTCTTCTCTCCTGCATATATCTCTGGTTTGCAAGCCAACAACTTTCCCAGTCACTGGCCTGCTGCAGGTAGTTGAACCTGAGGTCCTCTGAACTCTAAACCTGATGGAGGGGATGGGGGAGGTATTCCAGGAATTGGCAGGAGAGGTCTTCTTCTGATGGGTGATGGAAGTGTTGGCGGAACTCTAGCCAACACTCCCTATATAGTGAACTGCTTAACCCAAGTGGCGTATTGTTCAGCAAAGGCCTTGAGAGCCCTCATTTGGCTCTCATCTGGTTGGGTTAAAGAAGAGACAGGTATAGTGTGGGATACATGTCTGCCTGTGTTAATGCTACAAGATGGCATGGGGGTAATCTTATTATACCAGGTAAATGGTATGGGGTAGGTGGGGACAGGAGCTCTTTGCATAGGAAGAGATTCTGCCAAATACATCAGCCCTGGTTGAGCCATTGCAGTGGGTACTGAGGTGGTGGATTTGTTAATGATAATTGGTGTGGGTCAAGAAGTGGATTCAATGGAAGAGAGGGCAGCTGCAAGGTCTGCAGTCCAGGAGGTGGAAGCTATGGATCCAGAGTGAATGGAATAAGGATGGGGAGGATAGGGCAGGTTAGACATAGATGATAGTTCCTAAAAATGCATTGACGAGCACTCAAATAGTTCTCACTAGCCAGTAACTTCTGCCAAGCTCAATCCAAGTGTAGGAGTAGGGTCTCTTTTTTCTTCTTTCATAACTTTTGCCCTCACACACAGCAGATGGAAGTCGTAGTCAAGGAAAGGTGCACCCACGCAAAGGTGAGATAAATGGTGGTAACATACACAACAAATTTTATATCTGGTTTAGATGCCTAGTCTCTCACCAAGGACTAGGAATGGTGGACACTTATACTAATGTGTCAATATGCTTAGGTCGACAACCACCTAAGAAGTGGGCCTAGTGCACTATGGCCAATAGCAACATTATCCTTGTTTAGTACACCAGACAAGTGTATATGCAGACATGGGCCAAGTATCTTTCTGGCGTGTTTATAGATGATGATGTCCTAGCATGTTTATAGTCTTTGCATAGACTCGAAATCACAATGTGTAGTTAGGGGAAAGTGGCTGGTTATAGTCCTATGAGACTCGAAAGGGCTTTGTTGAAGGTGAAAC
>JBBPUO010000222.1:24347-38062 GCA_038094755.1 Caloboletus firmus | reverse complement strand
GCGTGCCGGATTTGGAGCAATGCGCGCAGCCAAGAAGCTCAGTAAGTAAACATCTTCGTCACTTTCCGTCCTCGCCCAACACAACTTGGATAGGTCGTTTTATCGCAAGTTCTCTTCGATGTCTATACAAGAGGCGAGCGTCGTCGAGCAAGCAAGGCAACCACCGACACCTTCTGAGACACCACGTCGCCAGAAGCGAGTTGCGAATTTGCCTTCCTTGTCCTCTGCAGAATGGCAGACAGAAGAACTGCCTCCGCCGCCGAGTTCAAAGGGTCGTCCATAAGGATGACGACGTTCGAGAGACGGATGAATTTAATGTTGGTTTCAAGCACACGCAAGGTAGCATACAAAGCAGTCGACACTTCCCATTAAACATACATACATCATAATCGAAATGACAAGTCGAGCATGCTCAACCATTGATCTTATCCGTTGATTAGAAAACGAGCACGAAAAAACATAGCAGGTGTGTAGTTCAATTGGCTGGCCCGGGTGTAACGGTATTTATGCCAGGCGTATAGTGTGTCCGAATCAGTCAATATTTCAATGGTGAGGCAATCACGATGCTCTACAACATACGGTAGACCAGCCTCTAAACTATGTACCTATGTTCCCTGTAACACATACCCATGGTTTGGCCGTCTGTGGACGATGGGGGTGAAGCTCATCATAGGATAATACTGCATCTCTGAGTCGTGCTGGTGCACTGATGACTCGGAATGCAGCACCTGGGATGGATGGCGTGCTAATAGTAATGCGGTTGGGTATGGCGTATCATTGAAGATAACTGTGCCCCAGCTGAGAAACAAGGGCATAGCGTCCAGGTGAGAGATTGCGAGAGAGAGGCACTTGAGAGGCTGGACATTCTCAACCTCAACCTCAAGTCCACGGCACGCCCAAATATGCGCCCCTCTGCGGTCCAGCTAAATTCGCACTTGGGAACCGCCGACTGTCGTTGGCAGAAACCTTGCTTGGCCCATGTGCTAGTAATAGGCCCATAGCTGCAGTCCTATTGCATCATATCCATATCGTTACAGGTGATCGATTGAGCATCGACACGATGCTGCCGTCTTCGTCATTTTCCTCTTCATCACGCCATGTAGTGGGAAAGGCGGTAGCAGCGGCCGTGATTGGTTGTCAATAGGTATTGGATCGCGATGAGTGGGGCACCCGGTTGGAGGGATGGAGGACATATGGCACATGGCGTCAACGGGGGTAACTACACTGGCGGGCTTGTGATTGGCACAGGGGATGTGATGACCGGAACTTCAAGCTTCAAAGCTTTTACTGAGGGCATAATAAAATGCGTAGGTGCATTTTCTCCTCCTGCTGGTTATGTAAGCCTCCACCTACGCAGTCACCTCGCCTTAAAAAGAGTCGTTGTCCCGCGCGTACTACTTAGTATTACTTCTGGTGACCACCATGTCTCGGCGCTATAGGCCATATCTCACTAGTACTCGTTCACCTCAACCATCTAGATCGCCCCGCACATTTGAACCATCTCCCCAGTTTCGGCCCCGTACTCCTCCGTCTGGCATCGATGCTGACACAATGGCAAGACAAACAATAACTTACATGAACGTGCTTGCAGAGCATGCTGCAGCCATCAGAACCCACCCACGATCCGAAGGCGCCTACCAGCGTGTCATAGACCAAGGTCGTGTTCTGCCACCCGAAACCAAGTGGCCATCACTTGATCGCCAAGGACAAGATAACTTGCGTCGCCGGATGGAGGCAATCATTCATCGTTCAGTTACCACTGTAGAGGAGCAATGATTAATGCTTCAGTTTTATTTCAGTACTGACGACTATACCATAGCCACCTCGAGATTATGTGTGCTGCACATACACTACTTTTATTGCAGCATAACATTCTTAGCTGCTTGCCGTATCCTGAGTCTCGCAGGATTGATAAGAAAATCAATGAATCCAGGTCAAATTCCTTGTTTTGAAGTTCACTATGCAGCCGTATTGATCCAGTGATAGAGCTGAACGAAGACGACAGCTTACCCGCCGAGAAGGGCGTTCTCATGGGCTAGCTCCACCGCGCCCTCTACCACCCATCCAGAGACCGGACTCCAAAGCTAATTCTTGCAATGTCACGCCAGACTTATCGAATAGCCTGCTTGATTTCCTATCCGTGCCTGCAATTATCGGTCAAAAATTCCGCTTCTTAGACCCCAGTTTGAACATGAATCTACTCTATCAGATGCGCAGTGTCGAGACATCCTCAGATGGACATCGTTTTGCTGTGCAATATGAGGGGACTAGGTATGCCCATAGCTAGTGATTCAACGCATTAGACTTCTTACTCGTATGCCAGAGACACAGCTATTCTCGATCAGGACGAGCTCAAGAGTCTGCTGGAGTGTAGTGTTGTTGTATCAACAGAATCGAATTCGAAGCCCTCTAGTACCGGTAAATGATCTTATTGTCATGCTATCCATGCTTGCCACAGTACGATGATGCCCCTCAACGCACATGAATCCATATGTTCACGTTGTCAACGCGTTGTCACGAATTGGGAGGTGATGGCAGTGGTGAACACTGAATGCAGTAGTATGCGTATGGTGTTGCCGGGTACTATAAGTAGACAGAAGTATGCAAAATGAAATGTGGGTCTGAGAGCCTCAGCCTGGTTCTACCGGAGCTTAAGCGCTTACTCCCCGAGGGTTATAGTAAGGTTTCTCTGCACACGCGAATTGGCTCCCTTACAGGAAGCTTGACCAGCCAGGGAGACGACAGCGAGGAAAACATGTAGCGAGTACCGTCCCGAAATTACCATCGCGAAATGAAGGGCGTATATATATATATATAAACCGTCAGCCCACCCAGCGCAAGAGACTTCTCTACGTGTCAACAACGACATCAATGTGCAGCATTGCCAGCTGCGATTTCGCGTTCAAATTTTCGTCGTAACGGACGCATTTCATACACCACGATTGGATGATCTGGCAAGTTCCCCCATCGAACATCATGATTGGATAAGATCAGAGGAAATAAAAATGAAAAGTAACGGACAGCGTGACCGTCATCAAATGCATGGTGAATCTCCTCCGGAGTCGCGTGGAATTTCTCGTTCGAAGCGAGTGCATCTTGGAGCTCATTGGCGGTAGGGTTTCTACCAAGCCTCTTTCGAAGGACGATTTTTGCCCGTATATCTATTCCCCACCCGTGCGTCGAGACCTTGGTCGTCCAGGTCTGCTTAACCTGAGTAAAGGACGCCGAGGAGATGAGGTAAAGGCGACCGCGACTCGGAGATTAGGTATATACCTTTGGCGCTTGAGATTTCCATTCCTCTGGTGTGAGCGAGGGTGCTGGCGTGCATTGATACTGCCCGACGTATAACCAACAGTTTGTCTTTAACCTGACCAACACCCGCTCAATTTCAGGCCATTCCCTCGCTTCCAGATACACAGAAGATGCAAAGAACAATCCTGGAGCTCCAGGCCACTGAGGCGCATGCGGATTGAATAGGAGGTTCAAATACATGAAATCATCCAACTCGTGGCGAGCAAGCATTTCCGGCCGGATGCTTGGAAAGGTTGATTGTGTGTTTCCTCCCCATCGCTTGGTGGTGAAGTTCCTTGTCGTTGTAATATCCCTGATCGCAGGGTCCAAGTCCACGTCGTAAAATGGAACGAGTGCAATCCGGCGATTGATAACATCTTCGGAGAGCATTTCTTCCTTCTTGATTTCGATCTTTCCCTGCAAAAGATATCACTCAATGTACAGCGAGAGGGGGGATGCAGTGTTTCGAACATATGGAAGAGAAATGGCTAACATCTCTTCTTCTTTCTTCACAGTGTCCTTGAGGATATTCTTCTCGATGAAGCTTGAAGCGCTTTCGAATACTGGGGGATTGTCTCCATAAAGCTGTTTCCTCGTTGGGAGGAGAACTTTGACCCTTCCTTTGCCAGTGCGTCGCGGAGGCTGTGGTGAACGAAACATGATGTTTGAGTTGTTGTTGTCTTCCTGGTGAACAGGGATAGCAGAATCAGTGGGTTCTGTTTTGACAATCTAGTAAGTCATAGATAGGCGTCAGTTCGACCCAACATGCAAAGGAGAGGGACCAATAACCATTGCACCGTATTTGAAGTACTGGCGAGAATGTGCGGGATGGTGGTAGTACAGGGGTCGCCTGGCAGCATGTTACCTGCGGCTCTACTACGCGTAGGGTCGACTGTGGGCGACGTTGATACGCAAACCTTACAGGCGAGCTCAGCTCAGATCTGAGCGCTTGAGCAGTTGCATGCGCCGTATCATAGCCTGTAGTAAGTACATGTAGCAATCAGTAAGTACACGAACGATACTGCCCTGAAAGGTAAAACTTACCACAAGCCAACATGGACAAGTTGGACGACAGCAAGGACAACATTAAGGAGGGAGACCCTTCCCTTTTTCCTCTTCCCCCCTACTCCCCGCCGCGACCTCCTCCATCTGGCTATCGCATCGCACTCAACGTCTCCTCTCCCTTTCCCGGTCAGTCATACACCAAAGAACCCCCTTGCTACGACAGCGACGGTACTACCGCCCCCGTCTTCCTTGGTTCTGCAATATTCAACAACTCTGTTCACCCATGCAAGATCGTCCCACATCTCACCCCGCCTTGCCGTGTCCCATATGGCGGTTCCGAGGTCCATCATCATGGGCGCTATGACCTCCTCCCCTTCGATCCAGAGACGATGGAGTGGGTACCCACTAGCCTCGGTCGCATTCCTGCCCATCGCCGTCCCGTGCAGGGCGGCTACGAGGAGAATGGCGCTAGACTCTACCATGCAATGGCCATCGTACGCGGTATGAAAGTCCCTGGAAAAACTGGCGAACATCTTGTAAGTATGTATTTCTGTGCATTCTGGCTTGCCACCGAACGATGGCGTACTCCAGGGAGGGTGTAATGTGGCCCACGGCGGGATGGAGCATGTCATCACTCGCGGATATGACATATTGTGAGTCAAGTTTCGAAATCCCTCGTAGTAGTTAACACAATGTGGATAGGTGCTGGAAGTGATCTCGCGGGACGTTCGTCGCCGAAATCCTTCCTTGTGAATACTCAACGACCAGTCCGACACTGTGACCAAGGGTAAGGCGGGATGTTCGCGCTTCATTGGAATGGTGGCGCGAAATCAAGAAACCTTTACACCAGAAGCTTACATCACATGAGCAATGTATCAAATCTAAGCTATTATCGTGCCCCCTCAACTGGCTGTGATTGATTTTGCTGTGCGGACTGATGGGGCTGCAACATCCCTGCCCCCAATGCTTGCGTACGGAAGGCCAGCCCACGCGTCTTTTCGATGACCGACTGGTATACCGGGAGCGGTGAGCGGTGAATCTCAATCACATTCTTGGAAGACGTTCGTATATGAGAAATATACTCGGACATCGGCGCATATACTCACCTTTTCTAAGTCGATTTTTGCATCGGCGCCCATCCGAGTCTCGCGAATGAGATTAACAATCCACTTCTCGCCTTCATCTTTGGTAAGATTCAGTCTCTCCGACAGATCCCTGTAGAACCGAAAATTAGGCAAGTGCCGATTCCCTCAAGAATCATGACTGGCGTACCCGATGTCAATGCGTTGATGTATGCGGCAGTATGCCTCGCTGATCAAATAACGTGCATTGTCCAAAAACTCCTCTCTAAATTCTCCGAGGAAAAAGTCGTCGCCAACAACACGCTCCGCAACCGCTAGCTCCCGTTGGGCAGCTTCAAAATCGAATTCAACGTAGAGCTCCTTCAGGAAAGAGGTGATGGGATCTTGGTATTGGTACTCTTCGGTCTGGATGACCTTGACAATTTCCCGGATAGAATGCCGTACACGCGAAGAGGCACTCGTGTTTCCTGTAGTAGATTTTCGGGAGAGAATCGCAGCGGTAGCTATGTAACGCAGAATCCAAGGGCAAGATGTTTGAATGGTGTTGAGGTAAGTGGGGGAGAGGAAGGTCTCGAGAAGAAGCGTACGGCCTTGAGGGTGATTGTAATACACGAAGAGCGACCAGTGTACGAGCCACGTCCTCGAGTGCAACTGGGCAAGGGCGGCAGACTCGGTAGGACTCGTCAAAAGAGATGACGGTGAACGAGAGTCGACGACGTCTCGGAGCGTGTTGAGCTCTTCAAGGGCAGTCTCCCATTTTCCTGTGAGGATGTCTGAGGCGAGTTTTCCCCAGTGTGCGGAGGTGTTGAGTTCAGTATCAGTGGAGAGAACGCGGAAGTGGTACAAGTAGTCCGCTGCGCCGCTGTAGTTTCCGTACGTGTATTGGAAGTGGCCAAAGTTGTACAGCGCCGTGATTTGTTCTAATGTAAGCTAGAGAGTGGCACTGAGCAGGTCATAAGCACGAGATATCGGGCAAGCATACATTGTAATTATCTTTGAGATACTGCAGATTTTGATTTTTATCCTGGCGGAGTGCCTGCGCGACGTCTGGATTCTCGATCACGTCTAGGACGGCCTGAGCCTCTTGCTGCAGCCGCTCATATGTCGAGACGGCCTTTTCTCGCTTTCCAGAGAATTCTGGGTAGTTGCAGATTGGATATAATGTCAAAATTTGGATCCGAAGGTGGACAGACCTTGAGGAACCTCATCATCAGGGTGCAGCTGCTCGAACAGGGTGACCGCATAGTCGACCATGTTGGTGTCCTTGGCGAGCTCATATTGGGCTGCTTGGACCTGCTCAGCTGGAAAGAGCGAAGTTTCTACGAGATGGGCGAGTAAAGGAAAGGTGAGATGGCGATCCAAGTACGGAATGATCGTCTTTGAGAGATCGTACTCGGCCATTTTTTTTTCTTGCTGATAGTCGAAGGATAGATTAGCACAGCCACGGGACGACCGAGTAGACCACGTTTCACTTTGGACTGTGCCACTACTTGCACCACACCCACCATGACCGCAATTACGAGGAACCTTCCTTGGTTCATCGCAGACCTTGGAACTGCAATCATCGGCGAGGCAAGTACCTTTACGGTCCACCCTTCATCGTGGAGCGAACATATTTTTTCAGACATGCTACTCTTCTCTAGTCAAAGATCTCAACTTTGGTGACGTAGACTGCCTCAAGTACTCGCTCTCCAAGGGCTTGGGCTTGGGCATCGTCGTCGGGGGCTCCATCATGAAGGTGCCCCAGCTAATGCTCAGTAAGCCTTCAATCGCTTGTCACCCGCGCCCGAAACTAATGCTGCCCAAGTCCTGTCCGCGCAGTCTGCTCGCGGCCTCTCCCTACCTGCATACATCCTGGAAACCTTTGCATATGCCATCACGACGGCGTATTCCTACAGGAACGATTTCCCCTTCTCTACCTACGGAGAGAACTTTTTCCTTACCCTCCAGAATACCCTAATTACATTTTTAATCGTGTATTTGCCTTCAACACCACTCCGCAAGGCACAAAATACCGCAGGACGGCTCGCCGTTACAGCTGCAGGAGCAGTTGCTTCCGCAGTCACCCTCTACGCTGTGCCCAGGGAATCCCTGGCACTCTTCCAACTCGCTACCCTTCCACTCTCGTTATTTTCGAAGCTCCCTCAAATAATGCAAAACGCTCGTTCCCGGTCAACAGGCCAACTTTCGGCCTTTGCCGTGGTTGCCCAAATTGCGGGATGCCTCGCCCGTCTCTTCACCACGGCCACCGAGGTTGGCGATATCATCGTGACCGCAGGGTTTGCCCTAGCCCTTATTCTAAACATCGTAGTCGGAGTACAAATGTGGATGTACTGGGGCAAGGATGACAAGGAGGTGTATTCGAAGACACCCATTGGGGTAGTACATGAGAAGGAGGAGTGGACACAGATGAGGCAGAAGGTCGACGTTGTCGTTCCCCCCAAGACCCCACTCCCTCCCCCTCGACATAGCACCGCATCCCCTTCGGGCAGGAAGTGGGCACGAAAAGTTGATTAAATAGATTCCTGTAATTCGTCTAGGAACGATTGTCGCTATTTATTGGGCAAGCGTTAGATGACACAAGGATCGTAGCAAGAGTGCAGTATTGCCCAAAGATATCGCGTGATTACCGAATAGACTGTCGTCGTGGTTTTTGACTTTCCTCCCACTTTCTCCACCATTCGGGGGTCGATGCAGCACGCGTTTCCTGCCACTTCCGTACCTTCTCCGGGTCAGCCTTAAGGAATACCTCAAATAGGTCGACCACAGGTTTCGTCGCACCCTCTGCCCCTGGCCTCAGCGGGGTAATCTGGCTCTCGTCCAGGTTCATGTTCTGAATCATTGCTTAGCGTGTGCAAGATTGACATCCAGAGCGAACTCCTCACCTTGAGAATCGACTTGCAAAAGGAATGTGCCCGGCCCATATGTAACCACTTGTCGACAGGGACCACTTCTTCCTGCGTCCACTCGCGAATTCTGGGGTCCTCCATGTCGATCGGGTGTCTAGCTGCCATAGAAACGGGTGCATTTCGTTGTTGGAGTTTATCATTCAACCACGATGAGAACTCATCGGAGAAAAGATTGTCACCCATTGGGTTGACCACGACGGCGCGGATTTCGGCGTCCTCCGGAGTGCTGCCAACCTCAATGTAGTCATCCTGACCACCCACAAGCTCTTCGAACGGGAGTCGAATACTGTCCTCAGTATCTGGATGGGGGATGTGAATATAATGGACTCCCTGGAACGGAAGCGATCTTAAATGCAACTCGTGTGACATTTGCGACAAAGGTGCTCACGGGATCATTGTGAGCCGCTAATATCATAGTCACGGGCGGCCAAGGCTCTCGTGAGACATATTGTGCAAGATACACAGGCAAAAGAACAGGATAGGCAGCGGCCTGTCGAAATCTAAGAATAGAGAGTCAATCTGTGGGTATGGTTGCGTACAAGGTTCATCTTGACTGATTGTGGACTGAAACGCATGTTTTCGCTGACGACTGCATCAGTATAGGAGAGGGCGCGAGTTTTATCGAGGATGTCGAATGGTAGGACGTTGTATGGGAGGCACATCACATCGAGTCCCCACTGATGCGCTAAATCGAGAGAGAATGGCTTGGCGAGCTCTATATGTGTTGGTGGATCGCGGACCAAGATGCGACCGAAATCCATGCTAGATCCTACATTAAATATTTTGGAACCGAAATTCCAGGACAAGGATAGACATGAGCATACCGGGTAGGTACCTATCAAATGATGGTTAGTACTGAAAGGGAAGCTATCCAGATGCACCTACAAATCCTCAAATTGCACTGTGGTAGTTTCATTCTGCTAAGGAGTAAGATTAGAGTTGCAAAAGAGTGATGTGACAATCACCTGGGATTCTTCCGTGTCAGACTCTGAAGAAAGCCAGGCCGTGGCCTCGAGCTCAGCACGTACGAACCAAGTCGGTAAGTATAATGGCCGGATGCGCGTTGGTTGGAGTGGCTGGAAACCGCTCATAGGGAAATATTTGGCGAGAATAGAGGCAATGAGCTCGGTGAATGGCACATTAGGATGTCCCTTGCGAGATCTGCCAACATAGCCGGCCACCGAAGCAGCGACACCGATATGACAGATGGCATCGTCTGGGGAAAAGGCAAAGGGAATTGCTAAAAAGATAAAGGTTACAACCATGTCACTGATATGCATTGGGAAAAAACGACCTCTGACTTTGGGGTGATAATTTGGAAGTGCTGAAGCAACCTCCGAGTAGTGTCTGTGCCTCGGAGTCGCAGCGAAGGCTCTCCGAGCAAGATGTGGTCGGGCCAACATTGCCCGCTGGGAGTTGTTGGGCGCATCGAAGCGAACATTCTCCCAGTCCAAGTCGTGGTCACGTGCCGACGCGATATACGTGTCTGTTATGGTCTTGCTCTAAGCCAGCCAGTTCCCATTTCCTCAGCAGCGATGCCAACGTCGTCCGTGCTGGTCCTGCTCCTCTTGCTAGCCATTTCGGTCTTAGTTAGCGCTGCGGATCTCTATAAAACACTAGAGCGTCAGTCCAAGGCGCGCACCGAGCGGCACAACCTGTCATTTGACTTATGCATCACTTCCAGTGTCCAAACATGCTTCGGAGCAAGACATAAGAAAGGCCTACAAGCGCCTTAGCCGTAGATACCACCCAGACAAGAACCAGGAACCAGGAGCAGAAGACAAGTTTGTCGAAATAGCACATGGTAGCAACTATTCCCTGGATGTGTTTGCAGGCAGGACTGACGGTAGTTCCAGCTTATGAAGTGCTTTCAGACCCAACTGTAAGTTAACGACATGCATCGAGTAACGTGACCCCATTCTTTTTATTACACAGAAACGACAAATCTATGACCGGCACGGCGAGGTAGAATAACTATTGGCTTGCTCCGAGCAATGCTGACTGGCTGTCAATGATACACAGGAAGGTCTGCGCGCACACGAAGGCGGGCAACAACAGCATGGCAACCCTTTTGACATATTCTCCAGTTTCTTCGGCGGTGGATGTGAGTCTTCCAGCATTTCGTGTGTTACAGATTCACCTCACGCACCACAGTCACACAGCAACAACAAACACGTCGAGGGCCGACAGCGTTGATGGAATTTGAGGTTTCTCTTAGCGATATGTATGTGTTTCCACCGTGATTATGCTTCCATGGGAAGCTTACCCCTCGTCAGGTACAAGGGAGCTAATATCGACGTGTGTTTCACCGTTCGCTTGCTCATTTTGAGTGCTAACGTATTCACATCAGTTTTCGTTGAGAAAACATGTTCTCTGTGACCATTGCAGGGGCTCCGGTGCCGCGTCTGATCGCGACATTCACACCTGTCGCGGATGTGGAGGATCTGGTGTCAAGATGACCAAGCAGCAGGTATTCCCTGGCATATTCGCGCAAACCCAGACTACGTGCAACGAGTGCGGTGGACGCGGTTCCGTGATTGTGAAGAAATGCCCACATTGCAATGGCGAGAAAGTCGTGGAGCACGTACAACACTACACATTAGATATCGAACCAGGCATGCCCGAGGGGCACGATGTACTATTTGATGGCGAGGGGGATGAGAGTCCTGACTGGGAACCTGGTGATGTTATTCTGCGTGTGCGCAGTAAGAAAGAGGAGGGTGGTTGGCGGAGGAAGGAGAGTACGCTCTACTGGCGAGAGACGATTGGCATCGATGAGGTATGCGTGAAGTCCCTGTTAGAGTGTACTAATACCTTCTCACCCTTTTCTTGCAGGCCCTGCTGGGATTCAAGCGCAATATCACGCACCTTGACGGACACGTGGTGGAGATTGACCGTCCAAGTACTACACAGCCCGGTGAGTACTCTGAACAACGTTTTTTTGCATGTTTCCGACACATTTTTTTCAGGCTACGTACAGACGTTCGAGGGGGAGGGGATGCCCCTGTTTGAACAGTCTGGGCATGGCAACTTGTATATAGAATACAGCGTCGTTCTCCCTGTGGAGCTCAGCTCAGACATGCATCGAAGTAAGGCCGAATATTGTCTTCCGGAAGGATCTGTGACTTATTCCTCCCAATAACAGAACTCAGTGAAGTTTTCCATGGGTCTGAGGACCACAAGAGAGACGAATTATAAAACGTTTATAGACTAAATAGACAATGTCTATTGGATATCCAAGTAAATTTTCTATCACTGTTATGGCTATACTAGGCCGTGAGAGAGACCGGCCCTAAAGTGAGCCGAGTTAGTATATATACCTGGCTTACCACAATTTATCTTTTGTTTGGGAAACCCCTTCGGCGTGGCTGCGGAGTGGTACGTTGACCTCGCTGCTCACGATGCCTTGGTAGCTGACTCCAAGTATTAAGCCACTAGGCCGTCGTCTGACGCCCCGTGCTTTTGTTGAAGGCTCGTGGCAGTCGTGTATGTGTCGTCCGGCATCGGACTCCCCCCCGGTGTTGTGCGACGGAAAGTGGAACGTCGTGGAGACGGTTCCTAACTTGTTACCATCGATGATGTCGAGCTTTCGTCCTCGATGTTATGCAAAATCCTACATCTGATTAGCGATCGATGAGATACTTATGGAGCTGGCCCGCCGAGGGTCAGTGAAGAGTACGTATCATCCTCCTAATGCTAGAGCCTTGCTGACGTTCCACAACAGTCCAGGTGACAAAGCTGTTTGGATGGAAGGTGTACTGCTTGAGTCAGTCCGTCGGTGAACCGCGATTGAGAAGTCGAGTCTCCTTCCCAGCATCAGTTGTTACTGGAGTGCGGGAATATCCCGTTTGTTAGCCCAAATAAATTACCCCAGGTCATACAAGTCTTGGAGGATGTCGCGTGGAGGATTTGTTTTCCTAGTGACCGTCTTCTGAGCCTACATTTCATGTCAAGCTTTGATATGTAGTCAATCATAAATGATTCCTTGTCCTCGCTGTTGGTTCATGGTCGAAGTGATAAGAGTCATGACTACACGATGACACTCATTAACAGTAGGACTAGCAAGTAAAGAACTCAAGGGGTAAGCTGATTGAGATCATGCCTTGGCATCGGACGGGAGGGTAAGCTGTACTGTAGACCTGTGAGCGGGACTGACGTACCAGGTATTTATACGATTTGCGGTCATCGCAACGCTCCAGATATTCTCGCTAAACCACAAGTCAACATTGAGTGTGCTCACTAGGTCACCAGAACTCACGTCTATCAATGTTTCAATTCTCTTCTTGATGTCTTGCGGGTTAGGCTGGAACCGCATTGCCAACTGTCGGGTGACCTCGTTGATGAGATCATTGTGGGTCATCTGCTTTCGGTCCTTCATTACTCGGACGATGCAAGCCTACATCCGGGTTGCAGTCAGATAATACACCGCAGTACCAACTCGGAACACATCGTACCTCCGTTTGGTATTGCCGTTCCTCATCAATCCTTTCTCGGGTTTCCTTTCGTTCCTCCGTACTCTCAACTTTAGCAGACACGGTGCCAATTTTGATTCTTTGCATCGGACAAGTAAAAGTACTATTGAAGGAGAAAGAGTCTTCGGGGTTGATATCTCGACCCGGCGGATGCTTCTTTAAGATTTTGTACTTGGCACAGGCAAGTGATTGTAGATGGCGTTGCAGTTCGTGTTCTGGTATCAGTGTCGTGGACTTGATTTCCTGTGATGAGAAGGCCCTCAGCGCAGACCCTCCACGAAGATGGCTATTCCACATACCCCATAAGTTAAGGAGCCATTGTCCTCTACGGCCTCAAAAAGGAGAAGGATGATCAGGGCGAACGTTGACACATTTAAGTCATGCTTCCGGGCTTTGAACTGCACGCGGACATCAGCATTTCCGAGAGATGGTTGCCATGTTAGCCTTCGACCCGAGTGACGAGACAGGTAGTAGTGCTCGAAGGACTTGCAAGATCTGGTCAGGATCTCCGGAAGGACACAGGTGGATGCTGTATGCGACATGGGCCAAAATGTTGAGGTCATGACTGTCACCGATATTTCCAATTCGGGAGACTGCGGAAGGACTGAGCCTTCCTTCGAACTTTGAAACTTTCTTGGCTTACCGATATATTTTGGAGGTGTTGTCGATAACCTTGCATGGTCTCGGCAGAAATCTTCATGTCGTTAAACATCCCCTCTAGCTTTTGCGTGAATTGGTAACCACACTCGACTTTGAGTTTCGCTAACATGCCACGCTCCGCATCATCGGAAACAGATCTACCAAAAAGCAGACGCTTGGCAAGGTGGTTCTTATAGTAACGCTCGAACGCATCCTTTTCCGTAATGTATCTGAAAACCGTGATCGTCTTGTCCAGGATCCAGTCAACCTCGATGTCTGTTTTCTGGATAACAGTAGTGAGTTACAACGAATCGTAA
>JBBPUO010000221.1:26796-38170 GCA_038094755.1 Caloboletus firmus | reverse complement strand
CTGGATTTGGTGCAGAGGATGATGAATAGCTGCCAAGGAAGGAATTGCTAGATTGCAAAGCTCTGGATACCTGGGAGAAAAGTTTTCCTCCATAGAGTGAGAGGGTATAAGCCCATTATGCCACTCATAGCATGTACACCAATAGATAGAGACATCTACTGGCATCCCTATTGATATTACCATCTCTTCAATAGATAGGAATCCACTGACATCACTACTCCCTATACAGTATATATAGAGGGACTGCTCTTGTAGATTATTATCTTTCTTTTCACCCATCACTCTCTCATATCAATACTATGCACATACACATTCTGTTCTTATCTGAGCACTCAGTAGTGTTACCGCCCTCCCAGGCAGTTTCTAGAAACCCACTGATGCTTATCTGCAGAATTAAGTAGATATCTTGGATGTATTCTGCATGCTTTATCACTTTCTTCACAGACTTCAACCACAAGTAATCATGGTAGTGGTGATAAAGGTACATCTTCAATGATGTCTGCTTCAATCTGGTCAATAGCTCTTCTGTCCAGCATGGTAACATTGTGGGGATATAGGATCAAGAAGTCAGGCAATTCAGAGCAATATCACACCAATAATGGCCACATCACAAGACTCTAGATTTTCTGATAAGGTCTTATAGTACCTTGTCATACAAGCCTAGCATTGTTGATGTTATATGCCCATCATTATTTGGTTATTGTACTTGAGAAAGTCTTATAAGCACTTACAGTAACTCACAAAATTGTCCCAATGTTTTGCACATTTTGATTGTTTATGGAATATATCTAGAGCACAAACAGATATAAACAAAGTGTTTGTATATGAATGGAGCTACCCACCCTGGGCTATGTGCCTGAAAAGGAATTATGTAATTTGGATCAGTAACCATGGAGATATATGCAATTCAAAACTGATACTCATTGGGACAATTATATGAGTATGTATTTGATATATCAGAATCTAATGCTCCACTGTTGCTATGGCAACAAATCATCTACTGATTGTTACTATAGTGATGTTATATGTCATAGGACCTATAGTCCAGCTATTTAACCAAGAGTTATATTCTCAAAACTCCACAATTCAATAATGTACCCCATCTTCTCTGCTTAGAAGGAAAATATCCTCTCTTTTGCCTCCAATGATCTTTCTGTCAGGCAGATTACCTCCAGAGCTGGTGTTGGCAGATCTACTACATCCAGGGTACTTCAGGATATCCTTCCCAATAGATTGGTCCCTTCTTCTGGATGTCCCTCAAAGCTTTCTACTCACTCTCAGCAGGCTATTATTACTCAGATTACTACTGGAAAGGCTTCTAATGCTGTTCAAGCCACCAAACACATCAACACCATCATCTCCACCCCAGTCTCCTCAGAAACAGTGAGGAGAGTTCTTAGGAAGAATTCATTCAAGGCTGTTGTGAAGAAGAAAAAGCCATTGCTTAGTGCAATGTATAGGAGGAAGTGCTTGAACTTTGCTATAAAGTACAAAAAGTGGACTGTGGAGGATTGGAAGAGGGTAACCTGGCCAGATAAGACTAAAATCAATAGAATTGTCTCAGATAGAAGACAGTGGGTGTGGAAAAAGGCTAGAGAGGAATTAATTGAGAGAGAGATCCAGGGCACAGTCAAATTTGGTGAGGGAAACATTATGGTATGGGACTGTATAGGTTAGGAGGGTATGGGAAGACTTGCAGAGGTTGAGGAAAGGATGAATGCTGAGCAGTATATGGACATTTTGGAGAACAACTTACTGCCCAGCATGAAGAAGAATGGAATTTCTCTGGAGGATATCATTTTTCAATAGGATAATGATCCCAAGCACACCTCTAAAAGGGCCAAGGAATGGATAGAGGACAATAACATCACTCTCCTAGACTGGCCTCCACAGTCTCCAGACCTCAATCCAATTGAACACCTCTGGCATCACACTAAGAAAGAACCCTGCCAACATTCAACACAGGCCAAGGGGATCTGGGAGATATGGGACAGAGTTGTAAAGGTGTGGGGAGAGATAGACTCAGAAGTGTGTTAGGAGTTGATTGAAAGTATGCCTAGAAGGATTGGAGCAGTTATCAAGGCCAAGGGGGGTCATACCAAGTACTGAAACTACATTTACTATATTTTTGAGACACACTCACATAATTGTCCCAATGAGTATCAGTTTTGAATTGCATATATCTCCATGGTTACTAATCCAAATTACATAATTCCTTTTCAGGCACATAGCCCAGGGTGGGTAGCTCCATTCATACATAAACACTTTGTTTATATCTATTTGTGCTCTAGATATATTCCATAAACAATCAAAATGTGCAAAACATTGGGACAATTTTGTGAGTCACTGTATAATAGTCTTCATTGATATAGAAGTTGAGTAATGCCAACTTTTATTCAATGATTTTTTCATTGATGCAAGCTAGGGCCATGGTTGCCATGTCATATGTCAATACAGAAGAAACTGGATGTAGGTTATTCTTTCTACCAACCAGAAACCAGAGTACGGCACAAGGAGTGGGCGGATCAGCATTCTTGTGATGAAAACTACTCGGCAGCTTATGATGCTCAGATACTTGTAAAACAGCGGTGTTGGTGTGGGATGAAATGTAGCACGGTAGTAGATGTGCCAATTTACAGACAAGTACGAGAAGCAATTCTAGAGGAGGTTACACTTTGAGGCCCCTGGCATTAGTCTGGTGACCAGCCCGCTATGAGGTGGCACGTTGAGTGGCAAACCGTCAATGCATACCGCGTACTACATATCTGAGTTGTTTGTAACGGCAATACGCTACCAAACATGGCAGTACATACTCGGACATACTACACATCATCCTGGACTAAGTATGACTCGAGCGCGCATGCCAATGGACATTCTGTGGTCCCAAGTAGGTTGCCCAGGAGAAGATCGTCCCCAAGTTGGCTTGGAAATGGATGTCAGAATGGACTTGGGATGGACTGCAACAATCGTTTGGAGGTTGCAGGGTGAGAGTTCTACACCCATTTTTTGCGTACATGAGGAAACAATTCATGCAATTCTATCAAGGGGTTGGCTGGGGCCTTAAAGCCTTATCCATTGCACTGGTTCGCGGATCATTATTGCCGAAGCGCCGCAACTCTCACTAATCCGCACGTCGGATAGGCCTAGGCCTAGGAGCCCTGTCCGATGCCAGTCGGGGACTCGGTGGAACGCCGAAACTCAAGCAGCTATCCGGGGGTAGGGCTATGTGGATTGGGTGGAATTCCGTAGCATCTTTTTTGAGATCGCCTTGCGGCGCTTCGAATTCGGAAAGACCGTTATGTCGCCCGGGGTTTTGAATCTCTATCGCCAACAGAAGTTCCGTTTTGTTTCCCTTGTCAGCTGAGTCTCAGGGTCTCGTATATTCAATGGCAGGATCCCATGCCAGATTTGTATCTTGGTGTCATTTATCTCTTTCGGGCCTCGTAGAACAAGTGCGCACCGCTACCAAGACCACGTCTTCTGCTCCAGTCGTTATCAATAATGCTTCCAGAGCCACTCAATATGCGATCAATGTTGGTCGGTGCCCGATCGTATCATGTGTCTGGCCTGAAACGTTGACAAAAACAGAACGAATACAATCGCCCATGGATGTCAACAGGGACCAGCAACTCATCGCCGGTATATGACACATCGAAGGCCACTTTATCCCCCATCGACAAATTACACGGTTAAGAAACAAGGAGTTTCCATGACACCCGGATTGCACGGTGCGCATGTGGTACAGGGGTATGCGTAGTTCGAGAAGTGCATCATGCATATGTACGCTGACACAGTACTGATCGCATTACGGGCCGTACCTGAGCAGTTCATAACTTCGTCGTACCACCGGGACCAACCCAGGGCCTATCAGAGCGATGTCGCTCAGCTTGCCCCATTATACACCCGGACAAGCTCTTCTTTTGACCTCCGAACCTCATCCTGATCGAGTGATGATACACTGCGCTATCAGCCAGCACCATTCCGAGTACAGTTAGCTCAATAGTGGCCCTGAACTATGCACCAAGAATTGCCATTTGGTGACAGGCACTGTCGATTGCTCGCCCAAATACATATCCCTGACTCGGAAAACCTACTGTGCCCGACCTCATGTCAGTGATATCCCCGCGGGAAATTTCAAGGTTCGCCCTCGGTCGTAACATATCGCGACCGCGTGGGCACAGCAGACAACACTCGTTCCCGAATCTTGAGAAGCCCGAGCTGCGATTTTCGTAGCCCATCAACGGTCGGAGTAGCACGGAACACGGGATTAACGCGCAGACGAATCACGGAAGGCACGCGGGAAAGCGGAACCGTAGGGCTCAAACACTTTCCCTTTCCTATAAGATAGAAGGCAGGTTGAAAGGGCCACCCTAGATCGAGGTGCGAGCTTGATCCATTCTCTCTAAAACTCTTTTACGGTTCAGTAAAGGTTGATCGCTGGGGTTGGCTACCATGCAACCTACATTTTACCATGCTCCGGCTTTGGCTTTGCTCTGCTTGTCTGTGGTCTCAGTTTCCGCTACATCCAGCTCGCGGAGGTCCTCGAGCGAACCCAATGTTCTTGGCCCCGTAACGGAGCTGGACATCGTCAACGAGGTCATTGCCCCTGACGGTTTCAATCGATCGTGAGTGTGTTGTTTACTGTGCTCAAAGAATCGGATTGACGTTCCTCAGAACTGTGCTTGCAGGAGGAACGTTTCCAGGACCGCTAATTTCTGCCCAGAAAGTAATGGTTCTCCCGTGACCAGTATCCGCTAGGCCCTGACTTTTCCTATTTTTGAAGGGTGATAACTTCCAAATCAACCTCGTGAACTCGCTCAACGACACGTCGATGAACACTTCCACAAGTGTGGTCAGTGTGACCAAACATTTTCGGTATGCCTGAATACTGAATTGATAACAGCACTGGCATGGTATATTCCAGCACGGGTCGAACTGGGCTGATGGCCCTACGGGTGTTACTCAGTGCCCCATAAAACCGAACAACAGTTTTTTGTATCAATTTAACGCAGGAACTCAGACGGGTACATACTGGTACCATTCCCATCTTTCGACCCAGTACTGTGATGGACTCAGAGGGCCACTGGTTATATATGACCCAAATGACCCACATAAGGATTTGTATGATGTGGACGACGGTGCGTGTGTCAGTTTAAGCTTCTGGTTGAGGTATTCATAAATCGATTAGTGAATACCGTGATCACGCTTTCTGACTGGTGTGTGACTTATGTATTGCTTTCTCGCGATAGGTGCTGAATTGTCCTCATGCAGGTATCATGAACCTGCCTCGACAGTGGTCCTTCCATTTAATCCAGATTCGACGCTCATTAATGGACTTGGCCGGTATAGCGGCGGACCACTATCACCGCTCGCTGTCATCAATGTCGAGCAGGGAAAACGCTATCGCTTCCGTATTGTGGGAACATCATGCGACCCGTGGTTCAATTTCACCATCGATGGTCACCCAATGACAGTCATTGAAACGGACGGAGTTGAGACGGTGCCCTTGGTTGTCGACTCAATACCCGTGTTCGTCGCTCAACGCTATTCCGTTGTGGTAACTGCCAACCAGACTGTGGGCAACTACTGGATTCGTGCGCTATCCAACCATCCGAACCAGACGTTTAACGGTGGGCAAAGCTCTGCCATCTTGAGGTATGTGGGTGCACCAGCAGAAGACCCCACGACAGAGCACGGACCATACGTGCTCACATACGACGAGAGCAACGTTCATCCGTTGATCTCACCCGGTGCACCCGGCGTTCCAGAACCAGGCCAAGCGGATGTCAACATCAATTTTGTCCCCGGGTTTGGGGTGAGCTCAGGCCTCTTCACGGTCAATAACGTCTCGTATTCCGATCCGCCGCTTCCTGTATTGTTGCAAATTCTAAACG
Source organism: Caloboletus firmus (assembly GCA_038094755.1). Taxonomy (NCBI): domain Eukaryota; kingdom Fungi; phylum Basidiomycota; class Agaricomycetes; order Boletales; family Boletaceae; genus Caloboletus; species Caloboletus firmus. The sequence continues at coordinate 32,276 of JBBPUO010000221.1, read as the reverse complement.
GCGCTCAACAAGCGTTCCAACTACTCCCAAATGGTAGTGTCTATGTACTTCCCCAAGGAAAGGTCATCGAAATCAGCATACCTGCGACAGACCTCACGCCCGGCGGCGCAGTTGGCGGACCAGTAAGCCTGGTTGCGACTGAATTCTCGGCACATCACTCACAAAGACTGGCTTGACAGCATCCACTCCATCTCCATGGTGTATGTATTTCTTGATACCCTTTGTACGCATGAGACCAAGTTGATAACCATTTATAGCAAAATTTTGATGTCATTAGAGCTCCTGGAAGCAGCACCTATAATTTTGCGAACCCCGTTAGAAGGGACACCATATCTATTGGGCTGCAAGCGAACAACGACAATGTCACAATTCGCTTCACAACGGACAATCCCGGACCATGGATCTTCCACTGGTAAGTCGATTTCACCCATCTACACTCGCAGATATTCACGGAAGCCTTGGTACTAGCCACATCAACTTTCATCTCCACCTGTGAGTATCCGCGCCTTTGGGGCCGGTTTGTTGTTGACTTTGCCTTGGTCAGCGGATTTGCTGTCGTGATGGCAGTGGCACCTGCTGAGGCAGCTGCACAAGAAAGCCAGGTCATCCCCGGTAGGCTTCCCATGCTCATTTCTCCCATGCTGTGTTTTGATCTCCGGTTGTAGGCTACTGGGAAGAACTGTGCGACTAAGGTTGAGCTTACTCCCGCCGCGATGGAGGTTGAACTTGACCTTGTCTGGTGCCTCATACTACGCTCCTCACTATTCGTGTAACAATAGTCAATGGACTCATGCTATCTGCTTGGTATTCAAACTATGGTTGTTAGTGCATTGATAAAGCTGCTTTGCCCAGTAGTAGTCTGCCCGCATGGGATTCCGCACCCGTTTTCATAGTTGATACCCCGTACATATAAGGTACTTAGTGGAGCAATATCAAGGAATAACTACGAAGTTGGGGTCTGTTTGGGTTATTGTTGACTTCTCCGACTCGAGCACTACTTCAGGGAGTCGATCATAAGCTTCAACAACTGTTCAGACGACCTCTCGGAACTTATACAAGCACATCGGAAATGCAATCCGGTCCACCCGCGTCCAACGATCATTTTCACCACAACGAGCAGGACACCCCTGCTGCAATTCCAGGCTTTGCACGCGCTTGGGACTCACTCCCCAAAGTTTCCTCCGTTCGACGTCCGTCCACACTTCCCGACCCACAATCGTACCATGAAGTCATTGAATCCCAGGCAATTTTTGAACTCGATGAAAAACAGGAAGATAGTTCAATAAAGACCATATTAGTCGTCCCGTTTGGCTGCAATCGATGCAAATCGCTCAGGCAGGCTTGCTCCCGCATGCGACCAGCCTGCGTGCGGTGCAGGAAAGCTGGGTTGAACCATTGCGAAGTTGTTCAAGGAGGCTACCAGTGGCTCCCTGGCCCCAAGGTCGGGAAACCCTCGGTGATGGGGAAGCGGAGTACGAGTGCTACTGGCGAAAACTCAAAGGCTTGTTCCCCTACCGCTCAAGAGTCTACCGCGGGCCGGCTACGTGTTAGGAGGGTAGCTTCCAGTGCGGGATCTTTGTCGCAGGCTGCATCATCTAACTCCGGACGGCCGATCGCTGCTGGGTCGAAGCGTCCTTTGAGTCCTGGATCCGATCCTGTCTCGCAGCGGAAGAAGATACAGGCCAAGACCACCTCGCGAACCAAGAAGGCACGCTGTTCCACGGCCGTAACATCGAAAGAAATGGATGTCGAGTGCTCGGAAGTATCAGCAGTGGGTCCTTCGGCGCAAGCGGCACCCGCAGTGGCATCGCCCGGCGAACCTGGCGCTTTGGAATGGATATTTGTGAATAACTCGTGTGCACGGGATGGAAAATCCTGCCCAGGACAGAAACCTCTAAACTCTATGATATCTAACACTCTGATTCCACGAGTCTGGACCAAAGTGAGATTAATGCAAACCATGTCTCAAGTATGCGAGGCTGATGTTGTCGTTTGCAGTCACTTCACGGGCTTTTGACAGTATTTCCTGAGCTCGCGAAAACACCCGTCTGCTTTTCTTGGTTTCAATCCGAAACACCAATACTCTTGCTCGATGATAATTACGCCCAAGGCCATTGGATAAACTCTACTACACTAAGCATTGATCTGTGAGCCCTCTTCTTTCATCCTTGGCTGTTCGTAAATCAGCGGTATGCTTGTACAAGGTTGTGGGATTTCTCCTGTTACGATTTTGAGCTCGAGTCCACCGTTAAATCGGACACTGAGGACTCCATCCAACACCATTCCTATCAACCCGTGGCGCATTCCTCAGAAAGTACCCTCGACAGTGAACTTGATACGATGGTAGAACCTTTCTCAGACGGAGTCCATGCGTTAACATACAAAACATCCAGGATTTGCGACATTCGAATCCACCACCCAAAACCGGATTATTTCCAGCATGTGTGGCAGTTTCTGCACCCCAAGCAACGTTTAGCGCGCAGATGCTACCCTCAGATAGCACACTACAAGACGAACGATATACATGCCAAGATACCTGCGAGTACCACGCTAGAGGAAGGAGTCCGATCCATAATATAACACCAAATGACTCGATGTCTGCGATCTGCTCGACCCAGCTATATCCTTCCCATCCACTTTCTCTTCCGGGGAACCCGCCGCCGTCCCACCCACCCCCTGCGCACAAGGAATCCATTAATCACTGTACCACATCCCAAGCTAACTTGCAACCACGTATTCCTTTCAACAAACCCCCGGAAGTGGAAACATTGCTGAACTCTCATCGCCGTTCCATCCCTTTACTACTGTGGATACCACATGATTCAGGGCTTGTGCCACGCAATCTTCCCCCAGAGTACGCATACTTATGCCTGGGGCTCTTCTTCATTTCTGACTTGCGCGTGAGTTATAGAGATATTACCCCCCCTGACTGCTATTGACAGGATACTTGCAGCATGCAGTGATCCAATCTTGCGCCTCTTCCACTACCGGAGTTATACAAGGACGGGTTTGCTGGAGTGTCACCCTTCAATGGGCTCCCGGAGGTGAAGATGCACTATTCGACCACGGCCCAACTCCCTCGTCGGATACGACTTCGGACTCTGCAGCGCTCGATACCGTCAGCGACCTATTGCATCCCTGGTGGTTTGACCCAACATTGTCACATGCGGACGATACAATCCTCTACCGTCCAAGAGATTTGAGGATGGCATTTTTCAGCTTCATACCACTGGATCTACTCGCCGGTTTCCACCCCAGCGAATCATTTCCGCGGGGATGGTTTTGTAAGTCGTGTGGTATGATTAATACCCAAGAGCTCTTTCGTCACCAGATTTGTCAAAGTAGTATGTGTGAGGTAAGTTGGCTTGTATTTCTATACGTGCGAATGACTGAATACTTGCAAGTCTACGCGTCAGAAACGCGTTCCCCAAGGAAAAGTCGATTCTTTGTCGAGTCTTCGGGATCCTTACCAGTCTAGCACCCTTATTCGACCTACAAACAATACCCCTTCGGTCGTAGTTTCCGACAATATAACCTGGGATGACGGTATGCAGTCCTGGATCTACGGCGTCAGGGATGGAGTGACCCTGTGTCATGTATTCACGGGGAACCAGCAACACCTTCAAGAAGACGCCACTACTTTGCTGGAGAGAATTCAGCGCGAAGTATTGTTGCGCAAGGAAGATACTTCCAGTAAGTGCCGGGTATGTCTATACTTTCATCCTTAGCTTGATGTTTGGATCGCGGTAAGGCCCCTACTTTACCCATACTACCAGGTTATCGCATCCGAGTGACGGATCAGAAACAACGGTACCAGGAGGTACACCTGATTGTGTCCGTATTGCCTACTACACACTCTGCGATTTCGTCTTCCGATACGGAGAAATGGACAAACCTCGATTTGGCGAGGTGCGCATGCAAGCATGGGTCAACTCGGGTTCTAGAAAGGTCGGTTCAAATACCCTGCGGATGGCTGGTCTTTTCACATCGACATTAGGGAAGTGTGTTCCACGCAAGTAAATCCCCGGTTGTCGTTCACTGCCTGGGAGCAGAGGTAGTTTTGAACTTTACTCCAAAGGGGGGATACAAGAACGCCGTGGAACTGGCTGCACTAGATAAGGTCAACAAAAATGTTCAGGACAAGGATCAGATAGGATTACCGCCTATAGAGCCTCGTGTAGGTCCCTCGCGCCACCTAGAGCAGGATGGTGGTAATCAGGTGTCGTTCATCCCTGGGTCCGAGGCAAACGAATCTCCGATTGTCGCTCAGCACGTGAACGGACCCACTGCTGCCATGGATACCGTGCCTCCTCAGTGTCGCAGTTTGGACGCTGGTGGCACAACGGACTCGAAGACCCCACACTTTGCACCCGGAATGGAGACGGTTCATCACGAAGTCGTCGAACCGAAGCAAGGACATGTTCGTAAAAAGAATAAAGTTACCAAAGATAAGAATAAAGCCTCCATCCCCGAGATCTCTATGACGTTGGTGCATGGCGATTGTGTTGTCCTCTATGGCGACAGCTTTGAGGTGAGCATGACGTCGCTGTTGATAGTGTACAACCCTGTGTAGCTAAGCGGTGCTTCGGCAGTGCCAAATAGTCCGCACTGGAACTACCATCTGTCAGTTTGCACGATTCTGTCCATTCCTCTTTTGATGATGCTGATAAATGTGTAGTGGTAATCGGCTTCCCGGAAGAGACATGATATATAGGAGCATCGAACCTATAGCCGAGTGTACTGACTACCTAACTTTCAAGCTTCTTGTTTTCCTGAATTTTGTAGAGTCCAATAGCACCTTCACCAAGTATCTGGTCGATCAGATACTTAGTGTTTTCGAACGTCGTAGATAGAGCGTCGGAGAAGTCCTAATGCAGCAATCGTGTGGTATTACTAGTAGATGAACAAAAACAAACACGCGTAACTTTTGACTTGGACCTAAAATTTGCATATGACTATGGCTACATTACTTTCTTCGGGTACCACCAAGAAAGCACAATGGGGACGAGGTATGTATAACATGTGCCTGGCACGTTACACCTGTACTGATGGAATCGAACGCAGTGTTAATTTGTGGTGGAACGGATTGGTAACCTCGCGTCGGTAGTCAGAACTGTGTTCTTAGCTAACGCGGTTGGTTTTCAGGCCGAAGCTTGGGCGAAAGGAGCGTGGAGGCAAGGGCGAGGGCAATCCTGAGGCGTAAGCGTGCACCATTGAACCTCGAAAGCATGGCGCCTTCACTAGCCTCTATAGACCCGACCTTCTCGAACCTCACATACTACGTTCGTTAAGCAATGTCAAGATAGTGTCCATCCATGCCTCGTGTTGTGCATGTCACTTTATTGCGCTCGACATCGATGGAGCTGCATGGATGTTTGGTCGAAATGCACCGTGTGCGCTGGGTGTCGCTGGCGTCGACTTCATATCTGAGAATACACCCAGACGTGTACTCGCAACAGAACTTGGCGCAAAAGAGGGAA
>JBBPUO010000221.1:0-26697 GCA_038094755.1 Caloboletus firmus | reverse complement strand
TTCAATTCGTGCACGCCTCGTGCGGAAGAAGTCACGCATTATTAGTAGACAGCGAAGGGAATGTCTGGTCAGCTGGCGCAAATAATCTTGGGCAGGTGAGTACTCTGCTTGTTATCATCCCCCAGAATGGTTGTATTTATGGGTCGCTCGACAGTGCGGCCATCCGGTGACTCCTCAAATAACAGCGTTCAAATCTATAGACGGGCCATACATGAATGGAGAACGGCAACGCGTGGTGAAGGCTGGTGCAGGCATCACATTTTCTATTGTCTTGACTCAGGACGGAAGAGGTAGGCTTTTGCGAGTGGGTACGCTGAGCTCAAATCAAATCTTTTAAGTCTTCTCGTTTGGAAGCGGGGAGAAGGGACAGCTAGGCAACGGAAGGACAGGTGAACACATTACTACCGGAAATAAAACGGCGTACGATATTGAGACGGAGCCTGGTTGCGTGGTTTTCTCTCCGCATACAATCATCCCATTGACAACTTAGCCAGTACCTGTGAAAGGTTTAGACGATAAAACTATTACTGACATTGTCTGCGGTGCCCAACACAGCGTAGCTATCGATACTCAGGGGTAAGTGTTGATTTAGGTTAGTTCTGTCTCCTGCTGAGAGTTCTAGCAGGATAGTGTATGTTTGGGGTTACAACGGTTACTGCCGGCTGGGTCTTGGCAACCAACAGGATGCCTTGATACCGAAAGTTGTACCACAGGTACAGTGGTGGCTGTGCTTTTCCTGGACAAAGGTTGAAGCATGTTACTTCCTTAGTTTGCTGGTCCAAATGAGATGACAATGGGATCCCAGATTGTGGCTGGCCCCACAAACACAGTCGTCATCGACAAGCAGCGCATGTACTGGATGGCCGGAAAGGTATGCTGTCGGATTATCGGATCCCGCTTTGCAGCTTAAACTTTTTGACCATTACGCAGTGGAAAAATAGCGGAGAAGGTAAACCTGAATGCCACGCTCTTTTGTCTGATCAACTTACGCTCTCTTAGGGTCGTCTGGATCGCCCTACTCCTCATTCCGTTACATCCAGGATCTCATGTGCGCTGTCGTTTAAACTAGATGCTAACTTTACCTAAGCAATTTGCCCTAGGGGATGCAAGATTTCTCAGGCAAGCTGTGGAGGCGTTACCCACTTTGCATTAACTCCTGAGGAAGAGGGCGGCGTCATGACAATTGCCTATGGCCAGAACGCTGCCAATGGTATGGTGTTCCGTGCCTTTCCTGATCTGGTGCTGATGGGGCTTTGAAGGCGAACTCGGTTTAGGCCCCGACGAACCAAAAAGCGCAACCAAACCAACCAGGCATCAGCCTCTCGCCGGCATTGAAGTTCTCAGGTTAGTCGTTCTGTTCCGAGATGAGGGGCCAACAGCTTGATGAATGATGTCTCAGTGTGGTGGCCGGCCAACATACCACGTTATTCCTCGCAAAGCCCGACGAGAAATTTTCGGACCTTCCTCGGCACCCTGAAGTCAATGCACCAGAACTTTGCCTCGTTTGCAACAAAGATAACGGAGATGATGATCCTGCGCTGGAGTGCGACAAGGTGTGACTTTCGTTGTACATGTCACCTTACCCCACTTGACCATACTTCGTCAAGTGTGATCATCCATATCATCTCGGCTGCCTTGACCCACCACTGCAAGCTATTCCGGAAGGTGAATGGTTCTGTCCCCAATGCACAGACGAGATGAAGGCTCTTGCAAGTTCTGGTTTTAAAGTGTCCAAGAAGGTTGCGACGGAAGCGGCAGCTGCTGACAACAAAACTGGGACAAAACGAAAGGCACCTTCGGCGATGGACAATGGTGAGTTGCGTCATTCCCTGTCTTTCCCCCTTGCTGACCAGGATGAATTCGAATCAGCAACCAAACGCAAAAAATGATATAGATGCCGTCCGAATTTGCCCGTGATCATCGCTTGCAATAGCAAAGGAATCTTGTGTCTATAAGTGGAACAGGGTATCGCTACAATCACTAGTGTATAGTAGTGATTCTCACTCTAAAACCTGTATATTATTAGTATTTCCACTATCTCTCCACCATCCCCTGTCGGCATGAACACTATTTCCTGTGTTTTGCTATTTCCATACGCCTGAACCATGTACTTGGTTCGTACCTGCGGATGAAAAGCGGAGCGCCAAAATTAATGTCGGCATCCAATAGAGATCAGTAGGGGTCAATGCGCACTGGTCATGCACCGATTTTCTGATCGCTAACCACCATCTCCGGGATCTTACGCCGGCCAATGGATAGGGGAGATAGGCTGCTACTGGTGGTAGAATCTTGGCCAGGCCGCCCATGACGGCAAACGTTCCCGGCAGCACGTAATTCGACGTGTTGAACAAGGCTCCAAGTTGAATATAAATATACATAATCCGATGTTCAGGACGAAGGTGGGTGCGTTATTCCTAGGTTCCGGGTCCTTCTCGCATACAATTGCTTAAAAGGGGTTGCATCATGGAACCTTTTTCACCGGAACTCCACGCTCAGTGTGGTTTTATGAAACACTGGTCTCAGCGCTAGTCGCAACGGAGAGGAGGCTGTAATTGCGTTACAATGAACCTCAAGATGCCGTATTTCCTGGCATTAATTACATTTTTCGGCCCTTCCGTTAAAGCGGACCACATTAAAAGGGTCATATGGGGACGCTAACCTTCTCCCCACTTTCCGGGTGAACCTCATTGCAGGCCATGTATCCGCTTTTGAAAGTTTGGAGTCTCGCGATTCTTCTTTCTTATGCTGGTGCTGTGACTCGGCAGACAGAGCTTGTTCTGAGCAATGCGGTCGTGGCTCCAGACGGTTTCAGCAGGCGGTGAGACCCAAGCAAGTTGTCTGGTTCGTCCTCTCACACTACCCTCAGTGCCATTGTTGTCAATGGTGAAACTCCGGGATCCCTCATCACAGCCAACAAAGTACGGTTCCACCTCTAGAATGTATATACGTGTATTTCAACTGACTTTTTCTCCCAAGGGTGATCGCCTGGAAATCGACGTCCGAAACCAGCTTTCGGATCCGGCCACGAATCTCAGTACCTCCGTGGTAAGGCCATCGTTGTTGAACTATATTGGCGCTAAACATTAGTAAAGCACTGGCACGGTATATTCCAACACCACACGAATGCCTTCGACGGCGCTGCTTTTGTAACTCAATGTCCCATTACTCCCGGGGATTCATTCCTGTATCAATTCAACGTGCAGAATCAATCTGGCACGTACTGGTACCACTCTCATTACAACCTCCAATACTGCGATGGCCTTCGTGGCCCGATTGTTATTTATGATCCTCAAGATCCATACCGTTCCATGTACGACATCGATGATAGTGCGTTCTTGAACCATTCGTCTTCGACACCACCTGACATTTTTCTAGATTCAACAGTAATTACGATACTTGACTGGCAAGTAGATATTCTGCACACCGTTCACCAGTTGCTTGACACAACCTAGGTATCACAAAAACGCATTTAATGTCTCGGTTACTGACACTCCAGCGGGAATGCTTATCAATGGTATGGGTCGGTATCCTGGAGGCCCAAACACGACTTTGTCTGTCACCAATGTGGAGCAGGGCAAGAGATACCGCATCAGGTTGATCAACATGGCGTGCAAGCCGCATGTCTACTTTTCCATCGAGAACCACAACTTCACTGTCATCGAAGCCGATGGACAAGCTGTAGTCCCCCTTCCCGTCGACCAGATAGCGGTCTACGTCGGACAGCGATACTCATTTATTCTGGAGGCGAACCAACCAGTAGACAACTATTGGATACACGCAATGCCTGGGAGCTATTCGTCAAACTATTCAAATGGCTTGAATTCGGCGATTTTGAGGTATGCGGGTGCACCGGAACAGGACCCCATAGACAGGACGTGGGCTCTTACCAACCCGCTCAACGAAACTTCGCTCCATGCGCGCGACAATCCAGTCGCGCCAGGTCTGCCTTACCCTGGAGGTGCTGACGTTGCCATCAACCTCGTCGGATCTGTAAACAATGTTACTATCGAGTACTACATGAACGGCTTCAAGTATGTGCCACCAGACACGCCGACCCTTCTGCAGATCTTGAGTGGAGCGAGAGGAATCGCAGCCTTGGCCAACGATGGCACGGTGTACACTCTACCGTCAAATAAGTCCATCGAGGTGACCTTCCCAACAACGTTACTTACAACACCGGTATGTACTTGCTTGCCCGTTGTGTTCTCTGCTGATGCCGTCGTGTTAGCATCCATTTCACCTGCACGGGGTAAGTGATCACCACCAATCCCAAATCCTTTGCGAACTCAATCAATCCAGCACTCGTTCTACGTTGCAAGGAGCGCTGGGTCAACATCGTATAACTACATTAACCCTGTTCAGCGTGATACCGTCAACATCGGAAATAACACAGACAACGTCACCCTCCGATTTGTGACCGACAACGCAGGGCCGTGGTTCCTTCATTGGTATGGTGCTGACTCGTTTCAACGACCAGTTTCTGACTACTTATTTGATCAGCCACATCGATTGGCATTTGCAAAGGTGAGTATCGTCGCTTTGAGCTTTCGTGAATGAACGTTGAACGCTTGATCTGTGTAGGGGCATGGCGGTCGTGTTCGCTGAAAATCCGAACGGAACTGCACAGAACGATCCTGTGAACGGTAAGTCCGATTTCGTACCACCCTTGCAGGCTCCTCATCTTATCGATTGGTTAGATGACTGGAGAGACCTTTGCCCTGTGTACAACAGTAGCTATTACTAGGAATTGTGGTGATTTCCTCCATGTTGGCATGTCAAAAGCTTTTTTGTTTGTGTTCATTCACATCATCCTCTTTGTGTCTTACTCAAATCACAATGCACCTAGACTAAAGCTGTCTGAGAACAAATGGATGCTATAGGACATTACTACGTACTACATGTCAGTATCATATGATTGCAAAGTTACAATCGTGATGTTGATTCTTGGCCTGGTCTACTATACTCTGCAGCCTATCCACTGCATGACATGCATGCGCGGGTAAGAAATATTGAGCGATGGTCAGGTTGTGATGACTTCTGAATAGGACCCTGAGTTAATCAGTCTTGACGCTCAGCGCTCAGCGGTCAATTTAGGCCGTTTACGTGGGAGCAAGCCACCTCCCCTCCGCACTCCCGCTAAAAATAAGTAAATTATGGGCCTACAAATCACCGTAAGTACGTGTTCCAGGCTCACATTATTTGGTAGCCCCCGCCCAATTCCCGTTGGATTCGGTGACTCCAATGTACGCCTGCCATATGATTGGCGTTCGAAGTTGCCCTGGCGCAAATAATACCCAGCCGCGACCGCCGCTTGCTTGACAAGTACTGAGCCGATTCAGAACCTGGTGGCAATGTGATGTTGTCGTCTTATCGATACCAGTGTCGGACGTGGTTGATCGTACCTTGCAGGAAACCGATTCGACGTGACAACCAAGTGTGAGTACTGGTAAATACTATGCCTATCGTGTCAATCCAAGGCCTGATGAGCAAGCTTCAATGACCCACAGATCCGACAACGTCGGCCTCTGAGTGCTAGTGACAAAGTGATCACAACTCGAAATTTGGCTTTGATGGTGCCTTTGACAACTTGTCCGCCCGCCCTGCTCACATGCACGCACAGGTTTTGGTTTACACCTGTCAGTTCATTTCGGAGGCAATAGTGGCGTTGCGTTCCCATGGTCGCCATTGGGTGCCCTGTCAGACTGCCACTGAAACTGCCTCATCAAGCTCCGAATACAATCCGGATACACAGAGGAGGCTCAGCAGGTGTATGTTTGACGCAGCCCTCGAGGAACTGAACAGATACTACTGTAGTGGATGGCGACCAGCGACGGGAATATATCTTTTGTAAACCAAATGCTGAGCGTGCCACTATTATGTAGTCAAAACCGGTCCCGCGTTCGGCGCACTCCTCACAGCATATATGCCTCGTTCCCAGTCAGTGGAGTCCCTGAATCAACCTATGACAAGATTCCGAATCGACCCAACCGGACTTTGATCGGACTCGGAGTGTGACGGTGTGCACATATGATGTGTATAGGGTTATCCGAAGCGGTCAAAATTGAACGTTTGAACATTTGGACACCGGCGGCTGTACCGGGAAGGAGTCACTCCTCTCTAAACACGTGGCCCGTTGCACAAGCAGTCACCCTATTGTACTCATAAACTGAAGGTCTGGTCAGACTCTGCCTGTGCCTGTGCGAACCACGACGTCGATAATATGAAACGCGTACATATTAGAAAAAAAATGTCAGCAAGTATACTACATGTATTTGCACTCCATAGGTGACTGTGTGCAGCGTACCAATCAACGACGCAGCTACCCGTACACCCTCAAAATGGTATAGACGACACCTGCACTCAAAAGTATGACCAGTCCAATCGCACCGCCGACGTAGGTCATCAATTCCCAAGGGAGCAGATCAGATGGTGGGGCCAAGTTGGGGTAGCGCTTTGCATGGGCACGCTTTTCTTCCAACTTGACTACTGCCGTTCGTTTGTCTTCAGGGTCGTATGCGACACTGTCTTGTCCCAGAATGACAAAGGAAGGGAAGTTCTGCTCGTACCATTGTTCGATCTACAGGCCGTGAGTAAGCTGCCCCCACCTGCAAACCTGGTAGATGGAATCACCTTGCAACACATGACGGAAATCCGGAGAAAGTTAGGGTCTTGTGGTTTTGCCTTGTGATGTATCTTGCGCGCATAGTTCCGGAAGATGAGGGCAACTTCACGGGGGTTTGTAGAGCGCATGATCAACTGTAGAATGTGAAACTGATCAGCCTCGAGCTCGCAATGCAAGAAACGTGAACCCATACATCAGCAGCTTCCGCTTTCCTGATCTTGATATTGCGCTGGAACATCTCCCGATTCATGAAGCACAGTGCGAGCGTGGCCATGGCCATACACGCAGGTACCGCACAAAACACGAACACGCTCTGGTTCTTGAGGAGCCTGAGGTAGTCCAGCGAATCGCATGCGTGACGGAGGGCATCTAAGATCATTTCGCTTTGTGCCCAAGTTGCACGTTCCACATCGCCTTTCTGGTACAACTCCGTCAACTCATTGAAGCCATACTTGCCCCAGATCTCTTTTGGCCAAAAGAAACGACGGTCCTCGGCATCCTCCCGGAAGTCACGGATGATATTTGTCTTTTGGAGCAAAAGACCCATCGAGTTGGCAATCTCAAGCTGCTCGCCAAGCCACGGGGCTTCTTTGCCGGAAGCTGACCAAATTGCTGTGAGGCCCTCGCCCACAAGGCCTGCGACATAATGGCAATATAGGTCGTACTCGGTGACGGTCGCAATGAATATCAAGCCAGTGGTCGCGGCCTTGTGCGCATAATCAGCCATCCCGACCTCCATCTTCGCACACACGTCCATAATGACGTCTCGATACCTGTTTTCCTTTCGTTAAAAGACATATTTCGTGTTTGGTACACGACGTACTCTGGTTTGAGAAGGTTGACTTCTTCGACTACAGTGGCGTATTCGACTAAAAGTTGCCGGTCTTTCTCTTTGGGGCCACTTTCGGTAAAGTGCCAACCAGGTGTGACGGTCTTTTCGTGAAATGACCGTAGGACAGGCTGCTTGACCTCGTCGGGGATGGTCATGTCATCCTCGATGGTATCCAGCCCACGAAGCACAAGATAATATATGCAAATCTGTTATATGAACTCGTTAGCGAGTGAAATATGGATGAATCACACTAATAAAAAAAAGGTTGTTTCAAGAACGCCAAAACACGCACTGTGCGTGCAAGGTCGCCATCCAGTTCCTTGATGACTGCAGCGAAACTTCTACTTGTCAAGTCCAAGAACTCCCAGCACCGACGCATGCTCTGTCTATCCCATCCCGAGGTTGGGTGCTCTTGCTGCGCGGTGATGTCCCGCTTCTGTTCGTGAAAGAGGTAAAATTGGAGAAGAGTCCGGAACTCGTTCGGGTGCGTGAGCAATAAGCCCAGCATGGAAGCAATTTTTCCAATGGCCATCGTTTGGGGAAGAAAATAAGAAGAAGGAAACGAGAGAACGGTGGTGCCAAGACGTTGTGCAGCTGAATATAAGAAATTCGCTCGGTGGTGGTACGATGTTAACAGTAAAACCGCAAATCGCACACTTTTGTTACATAAACATTAATCGACAAATAATCACCTGACCCTGGCAGCTCATACCTTTTGCTACCAGCCATGGAAGATGTTGCTCGTCCACCGGTACGCATCCAGGCAAATGCGTCGACCCCGCTGTCTCTCAAATCCGCCCAATCCCATATGGACGAATTTTTGATCGATTTCCAAACACGGAGTACGCCTTCCAAAGGGAGTGATACCACTATCACCGCGCAGTTGGAGAAACTCAGCAAATCGCTCAAAGAGCAACGGACTTGGGAGCGTCGAAACAGAAGAACTCAGTGGTATTACCGTCCCCGCTTTACATTGTATGCTCGTCTTTGACATGCATTCAGATCGGATTTGAAGCTTGAAGCTTGATCCTTGGTTCAGGTTGAGCCGTCATGGGATGGGTGATTCGCTGAGTCAAGAGGTGGACCATGGTCTTGTTGCCAATATAACCTTTTTTTTCTCCCCGCTGTATCCAGGTCTCAGGAATGTACTTTCCTCGAACTGCAGTCGCATGTGATAAAGCACTATATTCCAGCAGACATCGTTCTTCAAAGGTTTCGTACACACATCCTGTTATCGCGTTACTGCCTCCCCTGTTCGATTTGAATATTGATAGGAAAATGCCCTTCAATCGCCGCTTTATACCTTGGATCAACCCACCGGAGAATCATGAGATAGACGCTCCGGATAGATGCCTCAACTTTAATGGCTCACAACTCCGCAAGCCAAACATAGATACAAGGACGCAGAAAATGTGACACATGTATACCACTTGTTGACATGCAGCAACTTTTCTTGCTTTGACAAGTGATATAACGCATGGTGGACATGTCTTATCGCAGCTGTGCGAGTATCGGCCCGCCGAATCGCCATGGCCGTGACGGGGTCAAGATTTTCTAGTGCGTTTTCTTCTCTTGCCCCGAAATTTCCGCACGCGCAGGTCATCTACCGTTCCGTAAACCTTTATCGTCCTGGCAAGAGGATGACCAAGGTACAGTACTTATCGGTTGGCCTTGGCCACAAAACATTATGTTGGTAATAAATCGAGCACCCGTTCGAGACATTTTCCCATTTTTTTCTGTCAAGGGACCACCCCACTCTGTTTGCGGTACTTGTACATTTGCCACCTACGGAACCCTCCTTTTCTGTGAGTCGGGGAAACGACGGAAAAGCCGAATAAGGCACACACATGCAAACTTGCTGGTGCATAACCGTCACGCACTATCAGCGCTCATCTCGGTTGCGGCGTGTGCGATGGTGATGCTCCCAGTCCCGCTGAACGAATGGGAGAACCAGCAAAAAATCTTCTCAAGTGACCACATTGGACCAGCAGGCTTGCCACACCCGAACCCGACGCACTCCTTCTGGGCGAACTCTCCGGATGCCAATCTACTGGCGCGTGAGGGCAGCACAGGGCCACTGACCACCGATGCAGACGTGTGTATCATTGGTTCGGGTATCACTGGCGTCGGCGTGGCCTACCATCTCTCCCAAGCGATCGAGACAAACGCGGAGCGCCAGTCACCACTCAAGGTGGTCATTCTCGAGGCAAGAGACTTTTGTGCGTGTGTCCTCTATGCTTATCCATTCGCTCGACGCTGAGTGCGATGGGGAAGCGGACTCTGACATTCTCTTAGGTGCAGGTGCGACTGGTGAGCCGATCTATCGATCTCGATCGAACAGTCCTAAATCCATTTTCATCGGTGGCCCAGGTCGAAACGGTGGCCATATCACCCCCGCTGCCTTTTTTGAATTCCACACCCGCGCGACCAAGTATGGCCCCGAAGAAGCCAAGCGATCGTACGCCTTGGAAGCCCACACCGCATCGTCGCTCGTACGTCTCATCCAAGACCACGGGTGGACAGACGACGTCGATCTCGTGCATGGTGGCCATGTCGATCTGTTGTTTTCAGATAAGGAAGTCGAGGGGGCACAGCGCGATCGCGAGGCGGCGGCGGGTGCGGGTTGGTCTTTGAATGATGTCATTTTGTTGACCAAGGAAGAGGTCGAGGCTGTAAGTGTTTGGCGCTTTGTCGTCAACTGATCTCTATTGGATCTCTTCCCGCTCCTCATCCGTGTCAGACGTTTGGTGCGCATTATCCTGCAGTAAAAATCCCGGGTTACAATGTCTGGCCACTCAAGCTCGTCACAAAGCTCTATCAACAGGCAAAAACGCACACTGGTCCGCATTTTGACCTCACATTGCATACCCACACGCCCGTCACGGCGATCGAAAACGCAAACGTGTCGAGCTCGGTGTTCGGGTCATCGACGAACGCTACGCGTGCGTACGCACTTTCGACGCCGCGAGGCACTATCACCTGCTCGCGCATTGTTCACGCCACAAATGCATATGGATCTCATCTCCTCCCTTTCTTAGCGGGCCCAAAAGGAATTGTGCCCGTTCGTGGACAAGTCATTGCGACGCGCGCATCTGTCAGTACGGACCAGATCAAGATCAACAGTTGGACTGGAAACGAGGTATAGACATATTCGTTCCGCCTTTTTCTCTTCCCTCTGCCTTTATCCCCGTTTAAAACTGCATGCACAGCGTTTCGAATACTGGTTTCCGCGTCCAGTCAAGACAGCCAATGAAAAACCCCTCATCATCCTCGGCGGCGCGCGTGAAGTTGCCAGCCCCACCTTCGAAACGTACGTCGATGACGATTCCACATGTCATCCCAAAATCGGGAAAATCCTCCGGGCGTTTTTGCCTGTAGTGTTTGAAGGCAAGTTTGAACCTGGGCGAGAGCCCGAGATGGAATGGGTGCGTGCATGTGTGTGTGTGTGTGGATAGCCTAGGTCTCATGTGCGTGATCATGCTCCTTTTCTAGACAGGAATCATGGCTTATACGGCGATCGGAGATCCGTTTGTACGTTTGATCGTTGGTTTGTCCAACATGTACATGAATGCGTTCGATGACTCCCTCAGGTCGGACCTGTCGACAAATTGCCTGTGGCACAAGGGAGCGATGTCACGCGGTACACAGGCCAATTTATCGCCGCTGGTTATTCGGGGCACGGTATGCCGCGTGCGTTCGGATGGTAAGCCGTTTCCTCCATCGTGTGCTCTACTTTGGACAGATGAAACTTCCGTTCTTATCCCCCGCTCTTTCCAGCGCCGAAGTGATCGCACAGATGATCGTGGCAGAGTTGGCGGGCACAGAGTGGACACAGCCCGAGTGGCTTCCGTCCCGGTATCTCACTTGGGAGGAGCGTGGGACGACAATACGCAACTGACGTTTTCACGCCGTCTTTTTTGGATAGTTGTTACAATACAAGGAACGGTGGATCGTTTGAGCACAGGATGATGACGATACCACGTGTAGACGGATGCAAAACCAAGAAAGCTATACGATGCAGTTTCAGTTGGGATAACCCATGACGAGCACTAAACCGTATCCTTCCGTATCTGGCATGTAGTTGCCGCCTCTTTGTCCTGGTCCTTGTCCGTGTGTTCGACCGCCCAGGTCGCATCGGATGTGTGACCCAGCGGAAGTCCTCTCATAAACGACGACGCCACATCTCTGACACCGTAGACCGCCGCCAAGACTTGCCACAATATCGCCAGACTACGCGCAAACGCGGTTTCTCTGACCTGACGGATGGAGCGAGCGTGGAGAGCTCTGGAATGAACGCGCATAGGGTGGGGACGCCTTATGTGACGGATTGGATAAACGACGTGAGGATCGCCTTTGAGGCTCTAAAAGCTCGCTTTGGAGGACGGTGCTCCCAATCGTGACACCCAAGACCCAAACATCATCCAGTGGGACAAGCGATCCGTGCGTGGATGACGAGTTTGATGGTCAGACTGACAAGTAAACGGAGGAACCATATTCACGCGAGGGCAGGGGCGTTTTGGATAACTGACAACGGTGTTTGAATGGGGTACACGGCTGTCGTGTACAACGCCCTGGCGCGGAAAGTGGCAGCGCTGTCAGCCGGATCTCGAGATGAGAAAGGTTTATATGGGACAATGCACGGAAGAACGAATGAACGGGGGAGGTACATACAGTACTTGGTGTCAAAACCAAGCAGGACCAAATACCCCACCCGACGTTCCGATCTTGATTCCCATCGCGCCCATCGTACGACGTGGGGGCGCTCACCAAGCTCTTGACAATGAACAGTCACCCACACAACCTGCATCTGATGCCTGTATCGGCTCGCCACGTTCACTGACAGACCAGCGAGGATGGCGGCTGGCGCGAATGCGCAGAGACCGAGGGTGTAAATGCCGGACAGTAGGACGGGGCGAGACGTCTTTGCAGGCTTGAAACTGGTAAGAAATCTATGGGGAAAGGCAAAGATGTGGGGGTGGATAAGGAGACCAGGTGTGGATGGTATCGTCATTTGGATGGACTTTCAGACGACGGCCAACGTGTTGAGAGAGATGTATAACGACTAGACGTATCTAACGGGCACAGGATCATGGCGAGGGGCGATGGCGGGAGTCACCAAAATAGACCGCTTACCCATTGATAGTAATCAGCACCAGCGGAACCTGCGCCATGAATGATACGATGAGATGTTGCACTCGAAAAAAGAAGACAGAAAATTCGCATACAAGGGGATGTGTTGCAAGAGTAGCCTCGTGTGCAATAAAGACCACAAAACCGACGAAGCCAGGGACAAACGGAACGAGTATCGTGGCCGAACCCCACGGTGCGGTGGTACCCCTTCATGTTAATCCAATCGTGTACGCGACAATATTCGCCAATACCATGCGTCTGAGCTTGTCTCGGTAAATGCCGGAGAGAGAGGGTAGATCGAAGAGGACGACCGAGAGACAGGGGATGAGTGAGATGAGGAGGTTGAGGTCTACTCGTCTGAGCGTGCCTATTCAAGTCGTGAGCATTGGTATCGCACGTACAGAAAAGCGAGCGCCATTAGCCCTGTGAAGCGGGGTTGCCCCCGACGGCAGGACCGATCGAAGCGGCTAGACACCAAGCGCTAGAGAACGAGGGTGAAGGTATCGGTCGGAGTCGCATCCATTTGAGCCAAGGTCTCACAGCCCAAACAACCCGGCGTAGACACCACGTTCTTGCAGTGAGACGATATCAGCCAAGATGATGATCATGAGGAATTGAATGCCTTCTCCGCCAAAACCTTGTAAGGCTCTGCCTGCGATGATCATATTATTCACACTGTTCGCACCGCCGCAGATGCCATTGCCGAGTGCAAAGAAACCTACGGTTATCAAGACAACAGGCCGCCGACAGAATGCTTGAGCCAGACCACCACTCATTAGGAGGAATGCAGTCCACGAAATGTATCCGGAGCCGACCCAGACAATGTGGGAAACCCGCAGCTCGCGTGCGCGATGGTATGAAGTGCCGTGGAGACAGACGATAGCCCGAGGGCGGAGAGAAGAAGGCAGATACACGTCTGTGCGAAGATAAACGAGGACTGGATATCATTCTTGGATGGTGATGCCGTGGAGACGTTGGTCGTCTCACGAACCATTTTCAGAGTTGGAAGCGCGGAAGGCGAGTGAGTCGCGATCGCTCGGGCTAGGGACAATGATCACGCTTTGTTCTACCAGTGTGTCGCAAGGATGGAACGCACCATCAAGCAAGCAGATACGCATTTAAAACCAGAGGCATAGTGTACTTCCGTAGTCACGCCCGGGATGAGCGATACGTCGACTCGATCACTCGGAGGTCCGACTTTGCGCACTGAGCAATTTGTCGCACACGCTGCAAATCCATCGGGGTGAATCCGGGGAGTGACGAAACAACCACTACATTCCGCATCGATGATCAACGCTATCGGATAGCGATGACAGTTCTTCTTTTACCCCGCAGTTGTCCACCAGCACAGCAAGAACGGGATTTCAAAGAGCTGAATGCACAATAATACCAGAATCCTGGCAATACCCATTTGACGCAAAGTGACACGCAGATCAACCGTGGCCTGTCAGTGCGAGTTGAGTCTCCCGTAAGTAGCGACGAGTGAAAGGAAGGTAGAATCGTTCCTACAGCGAGTTTGAGCTCCGAGTAGACTCAAAATATTGGGCCGGCCACCCGCATAGATTATCGTGTTCACGATGCTCTCATCAAGCTCGTTGTTTTGACGTATCAATGATGGTGGTGAATTTGGGTGACTTGCTGCGTGAGATTGAGAAGGAACCTTGCTGGAAATTGGAACTAGGAGAGGCATAAAGATCTAAAATGTCGGAATCCATAAAATACTCTGTGCTTTTGTATTGTTTGCGCTCTCAAGGGATGAGGAGAAAGCAAGGCGAGGTAGGGTTAGCATACTCAAAATTTCACCAAGTCTCACTATCCTATCTATTTTCGGTATCATTATTTTTGCAAATGGGTGTAAATAAGTAAGCGACAAAAGTGATGAGAAATAAAATGATCGTGCACTTCTCTCAACCAAATCACTTGGACATGAATGGCGCATTCTGAGGGTATTTCTCCAAGTAGACCTTCCTTCTACCCTTGTCGTTCTTGTTTCGACTTAGCGCATCTGCAAAGTCCTTGTTGGTGCAACTGACACCACGTTCATTCATCCGGACGACGTAGCGGCCAATAGTCGCGTTGTTGGCTTTGGCATGCAGATCATTCAATTCCTTGCACCGAGCCTCCACCTGATTGAACGTCAAGGAATGGACATGCTCGATCTGGAAGTCGACAGGGCGGTCAATGCGCACGTAGCACCCCCCATGGCGGTCGCCCATCCTCACTTCCTGGCAGTTGGTCAATCCGCGGGCCGCCCCCATAAGGCTGGCCATCCTCCATTCATCCGCCAGGTTTGGACGTTGATCTCCTATAGCGTTCATCTTGAGACTGAACCCCTCACAGTGCTCGCGATCGAAGGAAAAGGTCTTATCCTGTGGCTGGCATACGGCATGATAGACCGGGCCGTAATCGGGGCTCTTGTCTTTGGCCTTGCCGGTGTAAGCCGGATGGGTCGCCGCATATTGCTGGACCATCCACCAAGGATCAGCTTTCGAAAGTGCTTCGTAATATTTATCATTGTCTGCAGAGTCCAAGCCATCTCCGGTCGATCCTTCAAGGTATGTACTCCAGGCATCAATGAAAACATATGGCGTCTCCCTTTCTTTGAGTGTGGTGTTTGTTGCGATCTCAAAGCGGCCCGTCTCACAATTTGGCTTGAAGAGCAAGGCGCGGGCATCTCCATGCGAGTAGGTGAACCCGGAAGGTTCGGGCACGTCAACCTCGACCTCGAATGGATTGTCTTCTTCACGACCACCGATAGCATTGAGTTGGATGCGACGAACCGAGATGATGATCCCACGGCCAGCGTTGAACTCCTGGAGACCGATGGCACGGAACTGGTTGTAGATTGTCAACAACGGGATGTCATCCCCATCTTGAACTGGGACGACTGAACGCATGAAATGGTCTGCTTCCATCAGTTGTTCTTCCACATAGAACCGTTTCTTTGGTTTGTCGCCAAAGTCAGGCGGACTGAAATTAACGCGAGGTAATTCCGCGGTCCTCTGCTCAAAATAGCTGGTTGAAAGGCTTGCTAGCTCGTATCGAAGCGGCATTTCGTGATTGCGAAGAAATTTCTGGTTCTTCGTCTCTTCGGCTTCTGGCGTGCTGGTCGCGAAAAAGTTTTTGGCCCGGTACGAGAAGGAGAACCTGAACTCGTCGTAGCTCAAGGTCCTCGAAACCGTGAAGGTGTAGCAGAGGCTCACGTATCGGACCGTTTTGGCCCCAAGATGGCCTGTTAACACCTTGATCATGGCATCATATGCTTTGTCGTTCTCGGCGCCTTTGGCGTCTGCAACTGTCTTGACCTGGGTATCTGCCTTGTCGTTCTTGTGCGCGGCATTATATGCAGCGACCAATCTCTGAGCCTCTTCCGACGCGTTAAGGTCTTTGAGAAATCTTGTCACCCTCTCAAGTGTATCGAGGACAAAGCCGACGCGCTGCTCGCAACTGGCATCACCGATTGTCGGATCGAATAGGGATGTATCATGCATGATAAGGTGGTTCAAAGCTTGCTGCGTATGCCTCACACCCAGCAGCACCTCGAGCGCATCCTCCTGCAGGAAGACAGGTCCCTTGGGCTTGCCCCCTTCGGTGGATGTGGTCATTCTGGCTGTTGCTGTAGCATAGTTAGCGAGGCCAGGGAGCAATGATGAGGACTCCTCTTACAAATTCAGGTTTGTTCCGCTGAAGAAAAGTTGTGTGATAAAGCGGAAGAGCGAAAAGCTTGAGAGTTGACTGGTGAGAATGTTTGTATAACCGTTCTTTTGAGGGGAAATCCCGGGCGGTTTAAGTATGTAGAGGAACCTCTGAGTTTCGCCAGTGCCATCGGAATTGAATAAGTCCGATATACTCCCCGTACCGGCAAGCGAAAAAACGAACGCGGATGATGTGGTTGGGGCGGTGCTGATCACGCTCAAGCGAATACAAGGCACAGGTGTTCAAGTTCACGACCGGTGGGGAAAGTTCTTGTCTCCACGCTACTGCAAGTGACAATGCATCACGCACCTTTGGTGGTTCGTGGTTGGCTGGGAGAACGGATCGAACGGCATTCAATGAGGGTTTTTTTTTCACCGACTTTGGGCGCCCAGCACTTGCCGATGCCCTGCATCTGAGTGAGCTGAATGCAGCTCGTGCCTACACTACGACACTGCATGAGCTGATGCTGGTCTATTTCTGAACGCTGGTTGGTTAGAGAGCAATGGCCTGCTCGGCTGAGCAGTCAGAGCGGGGCCGTCGGAAATGAGGTGGCCTCAGGCTATCAGATTTCAGGCAGCGATGTGTCATGTAGCGTGTTGCATGCGACTACTGCAGGGGATTAAACTGTTGGGGTATGAAGATGTAAGATAGGCAAGTGCAAAAGCGAAGGAGCGACTAAAGACTGGGCGCTGGGTGCCAGGGTGGCTAGAGGCAACTCAGGCAAGACACGACAGCTGCCGCATCCGTAATTAGGATTGGCCTAAATGTGGTAAAGGCGAAACTAAACTTGAATCTACGTTATAATTTCTAACAACCTGCCAACGCCGGGAAAATACAAGTTGAGGACGCCACCGTCAGCCTGTCGCGCTGCCCCTGAAGATGTATGTAGTCCAGGCAGTGTGATGTTATTAAGAGCAAGTCGGTGTGTGGCGTATGCGCTACTCAGGTGTGATACATCGTGACCAGTCAGATAAGTCCGATCCTGAAGGTCATGATCATGAACGGAAAAAAAAGACTGGTTCACATGGCAGCATAGTATGAAGTTGCAGACGCGAGAGATAGTTATCTCAGTTCTCCGGCACAACATATATGACCGCTTGATCGATACGCCGCGGCTTAAAATAACCTTCAAAAATGCATAGCGAATCTAAATCCCATATCACATAGTCTGATGGCAACTTTATATTATTATCTCGGGCCTTGGATAAACTGGGCCCACTCACCACGCGGTACCATACGACATATAGCATATTCTTCATACGTTTTCATGATTTGTGTACTTGACAATTGGTGTCCTCCCTTTGTCGCGGTCTCCGATGGCCACGCGACTCCCGTTGCTGGGACATCACGCTCGATGGATTTCTCTCGGGCTGTGTCTTGGCCTTTCGAGGCCTCGCCTTACCACCCTTGTTCTTGTTCTGGAGGTTAGCCCCTGGATCGGCGTCCAACGCACGCCACTGCTCCTGCTCCTGTTCCAACATCTCAAGCCGCACACGGTCTTCTTCCGCAGTCCACCATTTCAAGAAATCATCCTCTTGCTGACGCGCCCGCTCCTCTTCCTGAATATCACGCAATGATCGTTTGTCCTTTGGCATAGAGGTCGTCCCCTGCAACTCTTGCATTCTCTGTATCTCCGCGAACGAAAGTGTCGTAGAACTGAGTGCCGTCGGCGCCGCGATCGATTGTGCGGGCGATAGTGCCCACGCTCCACCCAGCCTGAAACAAGAATAAAACAACGACTGTCACTCTACGAACAATGCATGAAAACCGCAGGCACGCACGATGATTTTCGCGAGTTGCCACCAGTACTCATGAACCCGGACGCGTTTTGCGTCTGGCGAACGGGCGTGATGACGGGACCCATGGTCAGCCGCGAAGGGCCTGAGCTCGCCTGCGTGGCCTGAGTAGCTCGAGAAATGGTGCTTGTACGACTTGGCGTCGGCCTCAGGAGAGGCTCGGGCATCGGCTTCGGGGGCGTCGCAGGGGCTGACAGTACGCGATGCGGTGCTGGCGGAGTGTCAGATCGCCATGGTTGTCCTAGTATAGGTCCTGGCTGCTGCGACGGACTTGCACCTTGGCCAGCACTCGTAGGTCTATTCGTACTCATACGTGTGCTTGTGCTCGTGCTTGTGCTTGCACTGAGACTGGGACCTTGGCTGTCGGGGGTTTTCGCATGGACCTGCCTCCTACCATTCTCTGTCTCCGCCATGATCGCCTTGAGGTCCGTACTACACAAACGTAAGATAAAGGGAGAACGTACACACGAACTACTCACCGAGGCGTCGCCGGATTCTTCTTCCATCCCGGTTTCGCAGACCCAACTGTCGAAATCGGCATCTCCTCGCTCCCACTCGCATGCGCTGAATTCGGTTTCAGAGATGGCTCCGCATCCGCATCGTCCATCGCGAAGATCTCATCTCCCGTTGGCAGTGGCGGCGGCGCCAACGATGGACGAAGCACTGGGCTCGTGGTTGGCGAATACAGCCTCAGTTGTCGGCCTGCCAACTTCTTTGCAGAACCGGGGGGTGACATCTTGGACGGGTCTTTCACAGATAAGAGTTTCTGGCTGGGGATGATGGGGACTGGTATGTCCTGCAATGCAAGCCATTCCTTGTGCTTCTCCAGCGCCGCACGTCCCAGCTTGTCGGACCGAGAAACAGGTGACTGGGCTGCCTGGTCCGCGCGCGCGTGTTCCGAAAGCTTACGCACCACTCGGTGATCTAGGTCGTCGAGGATCCTCGACTCGAGTAGCATCTCCATATTGGCGGCCATATAACCTTGAATGCGGTCCCCCAAGTCTACCGCATTAAAGTGAATGGCTTCCGTAAGTAGGTAACATGCATTGTACACGTTCAGATACTTGAGGACAATCCGAGAACATAAGAGAACCAGCCGGGTCAGTAGGAGCTCGTTCTAGTTGAAAATAGAATCAACGATTCTGAATACAATGCAGCAAGGAATGGATTTACCGCGGCGGATATCACAAGGAACATAAACTCGAGTAATTCATCGACATTGTCCAAGAATTCTACAACATGGTTGACGCGGACAGTGTTGGGAAACTCGTAGTATGGCTCACCAAGCGTCTCAAACAATGTCTCTTCGCCAAAACAGACAAATGACAGTACGAACTGCATGACTTGCCACTTGTAGTGTCCCATCCCGACATCGACCACGCCCGCATCATCCCTCCTTTGAGCCGTCCAATCGGGATCGGCAAAGAAGGCGGCAAAGAAAGCGGATCGCGCGCGGAGAATGGCGGAGTGCGCGTAAATGGTCTTATCAGCGAGGTGTAGCGCAACATCCGGTGCCAGAGGGTCTTCACAGACATCTCGGCGCGATGAGCCCAGGAGCTGCGCCTGATTGAAGAGCCACTGAAAATCACCACCGGCGGACGATGTCACGACACGTTTCCCGGCGGATTGTAATGCCGATGTAAAGTGCGGGAGGTATAGTAAATGAGCTAGAGTAGCAAGGTCCGCTTTTACTTGCGCTACTGACAAGCCCAGACCTGAAAGCTGTTGCTCAAAGAGGGTTCCAATACGACGATCCCATACCGCGAGGATTTCATCAGCATATAGGTAATGAAGGAGGATAAGCAACGAAAGTGGGGTGATCCCCGAAAAGTGGAGTATTGGAGGAATCGGTGACGCGTTCAACAGCTGTGGGGTGAACGTTACGGTGATCCCGGAGGACTTGTCGCGAAAGAATCCATCACCACTAAATACCTCACGAAGAGGTCTGCAGCGCGCGGTGAGGACAACACGGTGGGCGGGTATCTCGAATGAGGTCCCAACGCGCACCATAAGGTCCGCACCATGCTTGTTGCCCTTCTTGGACTCCATTTGATTCACCTGATTATAGAGGACGGTCATCAACTTGGCCACTTTGTCGATGTCGTCAAGAATCAACGAGTCTTCTAGGTCATCATCGACGCCGATGCTCGCATCCAATGGTATTTTCAAGCCCTGGCGTGCTAAAACTGCGGCCTCGTCAGGGATATAAGGTGCAATTGCAGCCATGTCGGCTGAAAAGTGTCTTCCAGTTACAGTGATCGGGGGCGGCTTGTAGT
The DNA here is from genome assembly GCA_038094755.1 of Caloboletus firmus. Classification (NCBI taxonomy): domain Eukaryota; kingdom Fungi; phylum Basidiomycota; class Agaricomycetes; order Boletales; family Boletaceae; genus Caloboletus; species Caloboletus firmus. The sequence continues at coordinate 6,345 of JBBPUO010000221.1, read as the reverse complement.
CGACTCGAAGGGCACCAAAGGCGCCTGTGCTGTTAGCGCACACCACAACAGCTCGTTGTACATGTGCGACACGCTGAAACTTGAACCCCTTTGTTCCATTACTTGTCGTGCTGCCCTTGAGGTTTCGAGAGCGAACAAACACGTGGCCTGACTGGGTGCACACTATCAGAGCGCCGTCTCCACCGATGTCGATGTCCTGATAGCGCGCACGCCGTTATTTCAATGAAAAGACAGGCACTGAGTCCAGCAAATGACAGCTCCAGTTGTAGACGACGCACTTGCACGCTGCTGAATTGTTTTCTCAATGCCCACGCACGCTGGGGCTTCACCTGTCCTCTGCTCCCACCAGGGTGCGCGCCAGAGATACTCCCTTCTGCTTCGGGGGAAGTCGGGAGGGAGAATGTAAATACCTCGCCATTCGAGGAGAGGGCTGCAAACAAGTCGTCGCAGCAAGCGAGCTTCGCAATCGCGGGAGCGCGGACGGCTTGAGGCGGGCGGTAGACCGTTGAAATGTCAGATGGGAATGCGTGTGCGGGGAAACTGGAAATCCAAATCAGTATACATCGCTGAGCTATACCCACTCCCGTACTTGATCTTCGAAACACCACTATTCCATGCACAGACAACCTCCCCAGTCATAAAAAGGCATATCATCGCTGTTTCCTGAGAAGTCAAAACGCGTATTCAGCTTCTCGTACATAACCCTGGACTCAGTCGATAAACTGACCGACATCACAATACCACGAATTGGCTGCGTAATGATTGTTACTTTGCGAGGGAGAACTTGGACGGGACTCGCTGTTTTACTATATCCTGGGAACACAGGGAACACGTATAAAAACCGGCTCAACATGCATTCCACAATGATAAACTCACCCAGTTGCCCACCGTTCGTGCCCCACGTCCACACGTCACTATCCGACCAACAAGCACTTGCAGTTTTACAAGCGGCGATGCCCTTAACAAACTCTTTCTTCAAATGACCAATCTTGCGTGGTGACGTTTGAATTGACTCGTCCGCTGAACCTCCTTGACCCGACTCAACGGCATATCCCAACTGAGAATATCGATTCAATCCCCAACTTATAACTTCTCCCGCATTCGTCAGGGCAAGAGTATGGTCTTGACCGAGGGCGACCGACACAATAGTGTGTGAGGAAAGGGCGATGGATGTCGGAGTATAAAGCGTGTGAGAAAAGGGACCGAGGCTGAAAGGTAAAGGGCGACGAGGGTCAGAAATGCATATGCAACGTGAGGTATACATGGATGCATACCGTCCGCCACTACCAAATCCGCATAACCGAACGTTGTTGCGCGGCTCGTCGGTAAGGATCACTGCAATTATGTTATGTCAGTCCCAGGACTCGCACATTATACCTCCTACCCGTATGTAATTTCGACATACTGACGTCCCGCACCCTGACTGGCCGGAATCGTTCTTCCAGCGTATGACTGGCGGGAAGTGGCGTATCCTTCCTAAGAATGACAACATGGTCGGGGTGCATACGGTCGTTGCTATCTCCGAGAGCTAGGGCGGCATTTCTACACATCGCAAATGATGCACGTATACACACGCGAATTCACGAACGAGACAAATATGCCATGGTCGTCATGCAGGATTCAGCTCTCGGACCAGCTCTGTTCACGAAGAACCCACCGATTGGCACCCCACGTCAGCAACTCAGCATAGCCCTCTTCAAGTGACGTCGGATTCGCAGTCCGGACGGTCGAATTGTAGAGATCAAACGCTGTGTAGCCTTCGTTATCCTTGATAGACGTGTCTGTGTCCGTGCGCTTGAGTAGCATGATCCTACCACAACTCGTGTAAGCAGACCAACATACGCTGTATGATAGTGACTATAACTCTCACGCAGCCTCAATATTGCCTGCGTACAATGCCCGATGGAGCGCGGTCCAATGGTTCTCCTTGTCGGGTAGATTGACATTAATGGACGGGTGCGCGAGCAGCATGCGCGCATACTCCAAGCTCGCAGGCTCGGTGGACGCACATACGAGATGCAACACCGTGCGACCGAGATGGTCGAATGCGTTCACCTCGAGCGCAGAGGCAATGTTCTTGCGCGTCCACGATTTGCTGGCGCTAGTACTCTGCCCGGCCTGAGGGTTGGAGGCTGAGTGGTCCCGCTCAAGGAGGCGCTGAAACGCTTGCTGGTTGGGGAGGGAAAAGTAGGCATGGAGGAGGGTCATCCAACGCTAAGAACCGAGCTGGACGGGTCTGCAACAGAGACACTTTGGATTGTCTCCTTGCGGACCACGTGCGTCCAACTGTGAGTGAGTCTGTGCCGATTAGACACGGACTCTATCAGCGAGCTGGGTTTGTCCACTGAAGTTATCGCGAGAGTTGGTGAGAATTTAGGAGCGAGCAGTACGGTAGACGTCGAGGACGGGGATGACAAGGTGGAATTGCAAGGAATTGGCCGCCTGGCAGTATACGTTGCGTGATATCCGGCGGAAGTGCAAGTTCGGTTTGTCCCGGTTCCGGGTCAGCGTCGCACGTGTGTCGACCATTTCAGTCAGTCTGCGGAATGCTCGTTTCAACGCATCTCACGAGCCTCGTGTGCAGCCAGAAATTCGCGATATATTAAATCAGGAATTACAAGCGAAGCAGATCCCGTCTTTTGCACTGGGTATGCCTTTTTCTACAGTAGATCTATCCTTCCATCAAGGTTTGCGCGGCTTTCTTTGCGTTTGCCTTCAAGCCCTCCACTTGAAGCTCGAGGTTACGAATCTTTTGTCTGGCCTCACGCAGTTCGTCACTTAACCGATCAACTTCCTCTTCGAGCCCAGTATTTCCCTAGAGACAGTAAGTTTCGGACAAACCGACGTTTAGACGACAAGGACGCACATTATCTCCAGCAGAATCTACAATTGGTGTATCAACAGGGAGCGAATCGGAACGCACAGGAGTTATTGTCGCTGATTTTGTTACAGTAGGGGTAAAGGTCGGTTCAGGTAATGACGCCGGAGCTGGGGCTGGAGCGGGGACAGGAATTGCAGCTGGCGCGGGTGGTGCATCATTGCCGGTAAAAACAGCGCCATTCTCGAGACTAACAAGATTTAGCGGGGCTGTCTTGCCTGCGAAGAACTCGGCGGCAGTCAGGGCTGGCTCCGAAGATGGCGCAGGTGGGTAGATATCCGATTGGAAGGAATCAGCCTACATTGGATGGAATGCATCAACTTAGCACACATATAGCCACATGGAGAGCGAAACCAATTACGATACTCACTCTACGGGGAACAATAAACGCGATCGGCTCCACTCCGTTGCTGGTAACCTTGAATGCCCTTGCAATCTCGCATTCGGAGACATCCAGCGCACGTCTAGGAAGGAAGCACATGCCACGCTGAGGGTTTGAGGTCGAATGTTCCGCGAGGGAGTACAGGGAGTCAGATTCGTACTCGTAATACCGAATGTTTCCGTCTCTGCCAAACACCAAGTCAGCAATAAATCCGACCTCTGTAGCAAGAGACAGACCCCTTGCCAGCTGTCGTTGGAGCAGTTAGTGAACACAACAAACGTCGGGAAACATCCAGACGTACCAAGGAACAGAATGCCATTGTCGCTCCAGAACGGCATGATGACTCCAGCGCTCTGGTCGATCATGAGGGTTTTCACGTTCCCGAGTCCACCGGTTTCCCAAATGCTGACCTGCCGGTCACTCATCTTACTGAAACCAGTCGTGGCGATGCGATCGTACTCTCCCATCCATACCACTCTGGTGCCTTTGATGCCACCATGGCCTTCCGTGACACGGACGGGGTCGCCACCGGTGCGAGGGTCAAAGAGACGAAGTTTTTTGTCTCGGCACGTGGTTGCAAGGATGGTGCCAGTCACATTGAATGTAAGGGACTGAATAGTGTCGCCGTGACCGTTCAAGGTGGAGCGAGGACGCGACAAATCAGCGAGATCCCAGAGTTTCACGAGGTGCTCGCCGGATGCAGATGCGAGAACGTTAGCGGCGGTTGGATGCCAAACAACCTGACCGACTTTTTTTGGGCTCACGTCGACCCTTGCGACGGGCTCCAAGTCGTGAGGTTCCCAACCGTCCGAGGTCCAGCCATCAAAGAGGCTATCAGGGACTTTCCAAAGGAGAGAAGTGCCATCTTCGGAGGCGGAGGCGACGAGAGTGTCGTTGGCAGGCGACCAGGCGGTGTCGAGAACAGGTGCCGTGTGGGTACGAGCGAGGGGAATGATGTCGGGGAGCTTCGAAGGTATGTCATGTCGGCTTGCAACAAATGGAGATGGAAGTGGAAGTATGGCAAAAGCACCACCACCGGATGCAGACCAGTTAATACTGAGGTAACGCTGTACAGGTATCGATTAACTGGTATGTACTTGGAGTAGATGGGACGTACTGCGGATGCGGCGACGAGGTTGGTGTCCCAGGCGCTGGGAGAGACTTTGACGTTATCGTAGCTATGTTCCTTCTTAGCTGTTTGTCCGAAGACGTGTCTGAGGACGCGATAATGAAATCAGGGCGGGGATAGGAAATGGACACGCATGTGGCGAAGAATGACGGCCAACGGCGAGGGAGGATCTGTAAGATTTGGACATACCGATACTTGGAAGCGCGCACAAATCTGGACATCCTTCAGCGCTGTATTTGCGATCAGATTGATATCAGCAGGAGAGGGAGAGGGAGAGGGAGAGGGAGAGATCCGTACTATGTGGTAGCTTGACAACTCGAAGATAGCAACACCTGATTCGTGGAACGGCGAAAATAAATAAATAAAATATTACTTCCTGCTGTTCGGACATGTAAAAAGATTGTCTCCCTTATTCTTGTTCCTGTTCGTGCCTCCTCCTGCGCCTTTCCGTCTTTGTACGTTCAAGGGCCTCGTAAGCTTCAATGATGGCAACTCACCTTTGCACGCAAAGTAGCAGGCTCCTTGCGACAAGACGAAGTCACGAAATAGGGGCGTCCACTTTCAGATTGCAGCGCAGAAGGGTGAAGTCCATGGCATTTAGTAAGTTGCATTGTGCCCACATTGAATGCTAGACGCCAGCAGATGTGGCCTAATAGCTGGCACCCCTGACCAATGGGGCATTGCCAGCCCCATTTTATTTTGAAGTTTTGGCCAGCTTCCCATGCACCAATCATCATGATTCTTTTTTTAGCTCAAACTACACTATTCCATGGCCATGTGACCAGCTGCATTTATTGCCTTTTATAGTAATATTAGTCATAGTAAAATCCTCAAAAGGTATCACCCCAAGATTCAAAAATTGGAAATTAGAGCCAGCATGGAATCCCAGCCCATATTTCTGGTATGTGATGCATCTAGTATATATATAGCTACAAATCTCCCACTGATACCCTGTGGGCATTTTTATTCCCTCTCCTGCTATTCCCCATTCCATATGTTTTAAAACATATAAAATCACAGATCAATCCTGTGGGTAATACACATGTATGAGGGTTTCCAAATCATGGAATATGATCCAGTGAATGATATCCCTGGCTATATCACTGATCAGACCTTGTGTGCTATTACTATGAATATAATTGTTATTTTTACCTCATTACCAGATAATGCACTGCTGCAGGTTATCATGGACAAATGCAGATTAGTTATAAGGGAGAATGCTGCTCTATTTACTATCCTCCACAACTTTGCCTGTCAACTTTATGGGCATTTCTGGGACCAGGTGTTGTTTCTGCTATATTGTGTTCCCTCCTTCAATTGTTACGGATACTATTTTCTTTTCTTTTATTTTTATTTTCTCACGGTCACGTGACGTATCACGTGATTAACCCCTAAGTTAAAGGATCACGAGACAAGATCACATGACATCTCCACTGAGTAACGAGGCTGCTATGCGCCCTTCTCATGGAATGGCTCTGCTGGGATCTGCTGTGCGATCTCCGGACACGTGTATTTAATCTCCGTCGACCCTGAGACCCTGAGGGTTCTCTTCTTTCTCACGTTCATCTCCGCATGCTTCTCTTCCATTCTGATGCTTCTCAGAAGTCACGCCGTACACACATTTATTTAATTACCGTCTTTACTATATCCATACTTGTAATTACTCTCTCATGGCCTGTTGGTCCGTGCGCATGTACTCGTCGTATATATAGTTGAATGCTAAGACCGCAAGAACTTCAGTCAAGTTCTTGTCGGGATTCCCCTACTCTCTCTTGTCTCTAAGTCAGTATCTGGTGGTAATGGCCTAGTCTTTATTAGATTAGGGTCGCCAACATTAGAACTTGACTATTCTTCACTACCCCGTTATCCACCTCTCCATCATCTATACCTACGTCCCTAAGCCAGTCCCCCTCAGGACAGAAACGAGTTGGTAGAATACCGAGCAAATATTCGTCT